>JAQFXP010000307.1:0-34365 GCA_034693685.1 Belba bartosi | reverse complement strand
TTCGACATTTCTTTGACAACAAATACTTGTCTTTTAGACAATTTATGTCTCAATTCACTTGACTTTTCTCTTTCGGTGCTTAAGAGTGCTTCGAGTTCTGTGACTCTTTGTTTGTCGACTGAAGACTGTAACTGATGTTCACTTAAGAATTCATTAAAATTAATTTGAATTTTTGAAATCCAATCATTACTTTTAGTGTTGAGGTTCGGAATAATTATTCGAAGCACTGATTTAACTGAATTTAATTCTTGATTGTGTTGGCTCTGACTATCGACAGCTTCTGTGAGTCTAGTGTTTAGGCTATTGTTTAGTTGTTTTAATAACTCGTTTTCAGTTTTCAACTCATTCTTCACATCTTCTGACTCTTTGAGAGTACTTTTAATCGACTCGTTCTCCAGTTTGAGATAATCGATCGATTCAGTCGCTAATCGGTTCAGTTCTTCGTTGTTCTTCATTTGGTTTTCTAACGCATTCTTCAGATATTTCAGCTCTTCTTTCGTAGCTTTAAGTTCTTCTTTGAGTTGTTTCAACTCCTGTTTATCACTAATTTGATCTCTTCTTTGGTTCTGGTGTTCGAGTTTGGCTTTAGTTAAAGCGTTTTTAATGAGAATCTTTTCTTTGTTTAGTTTTGACAATTGATCGCAAAATCGCTTGATCTTATTGTTCTTCGAATCCTCTAAATCCTTTAATTTATTCCTAATATGAATGCTTTCCGATTCTAAAAATTTGCATTTATTGCTGGTATGGCTCAACTTCTCGGCCAAAACAATGTTCTTAGACTTGTATTTCTGGAGCTCTTGATTCACATCATTTATATGTTTTTGATAACTCTTGTTATCTATTTGTGGTTTTGGTGATTGTTTTACTTGTTGTAATTGTGGAGCCTTTTGAAGAACTGCCAACAGTTCATCTCTTGCCTTCAGTAGTGGTGTCGCCATTTTATTCGCATTTAACCAAAAATAACAAAAACATATTGATTGCCTACCGGGGGTGGGTGGGCAAGCTTCCTCCACCAGATGTGGTATGCCGGGAGAGTGGTTCCGGCCAACTGTTATCTCTTACCCGACATATCCACGTGAGTTGGTGTTTCCGATCAGTTGTAGAGCGTTGTGGGTGTGTCCTGGTCTCCGTTCCGTTCCTCTCCTTCTATGGCTCTGTTTGAGCTCTACCTTTTGTTTTACTTTCAATTCAATAACTTAAACACAATTTATAATTAAAAACTATTTATTTATTTAAATCAAAAACTATTTATTAATTTGTTAGTTAACTATTATTTGTTCTTCGTTCTACTCAGAACACACCTTCCACTCAGCTAACCAAAAACACAACTAACTATTCGTTTCGTATTCACTTCATGTCATCTATTTTAATCTAATCTATTATTTTTCATTTGTGTTTTCGTATGTTTACTAATAATCTATCTTTCGATTCATATAAAAACTAATCATTTATTTAACCTTTTATTCTAAACTTAACTTTAAAACTAAAACTAATCTTTTTAATCTAAATTCTAAACTTTGGCTGTTAGTGAGTCTAATGGCATATGACACACCTGTATAGCTCAATATCAGCGTTAAAACAACAAACTGTAAATAAAATTTAATTTTTTAAATATATTGTAATAATTTATATTTTATAATTTAAAATAAGTAAATGTAAGTTTAAAATATTAAATTTACTAGTTGGCTTACAAACTAAACAATAAATAAATAATTTTTTAAATTTAAATAAATTATTTATTTTGCATTTGTTAAAATACTCAAAAATACTAAAATATAAAATAAATATTAAAAAAATACTCTATTAAAAAAACTATATATATATATATATAGTCAAACGAAGCACTGCCAGACGTTATTAAAAGTAAACCCGCTCCTCATTTAAAGCAACAAAATCTCACAATTCAATTAATAATTAATATAATTTATAATGGATTCAAGAAATATGTTTTTATTAAATATATCTTAAAATAAAAACTTTAAATTAATTTTCAATAATTGCTTATTATATATTAAAAATTATAATTAAACAAAGTTTTATTGCAAACCCAATAATATAAATAACTAAAACAGTACTAAACTACATAAAAAAATATATAAAACAGTTTTCAAAATCAATTAATAATTTTATTAATTTATAAAATCCATTTTTACATATTAATCATAAATGGATTTTTCATTAACAAAATAATAATATACATAATAAATATGCAAAATATATAATAAAAAATTTTATCTAAAGTAAAGTTCTATAAATGCAAAAAAAGTGAACAAACATTTATAGGCGTTCAAATGGGCCAACAGTAGAAACGGCGCTTGATTGAGATTAGAAGCGATATAAAGTAACTTTGCGGATATTATAAATAGAACTCTGTACTCTTAACCAAGAGCAAAAATGTTTTTCACATTCTCAATTATGGGCTCTAATCTCTGTTTAATCTGATGGTAGGTTTGGATCAAATCGCGGACCGTTTGGTTACAATAATTTTTTGCGTGAGCAAAGTGTAAGCATCTCGGTTTGGTGTTATCATAATAAGATGGATTCAAACCGTTTATCTGTTTAATATACATTGAACATATAGGTTTAAAAAATAATTTTGACGGATTAAATGTTTGGAACGATAGTTTGACAATTATATTCGTTTAGTGCAACTGGCACGATCTTATATGTTCGGGTTGTTTAGATGGCGGTGGTGATTGGGACATAATTGTGGATTTGTCCTCGGCCTAAGTTCAGGCTTTGCCACGACCGCAACCGTTTAGGCCAAACGCAAGTGGTGCTTATTCTCCGTAGCAGCCAAGTGCTAGCGGGGCTCCGCCTACGCAGCTGTTTTAGGCATAGGTGTAGATCAATGTAAGCATTAATACGACAAACTGAAAATAAAATTAAAAATTATGTTTTATTTAATTTTGGATCGATTTTATTCATAAAATAATTTATACTTAAAATTTTGTTTTAGAAAACTGTATTTAAATTAAATTTTTTATACTAATAAGTTAACTAGTTCACTTACAAACTGTAAATTTAATAATAAATAATTTTTATTTTTAAAAGATTAAATATTTTACAATTATTGGAGAAAACAACATAGAGAATATTATTAAAAATTTATTACCAACATTTTGTATTTATAAAAAATTTTGTTTTAAAAATTTAAAATAATAATTATTTTTTTTTAATTTTTAAAAATGCTTTTTTGAAGCAGAAGATGCTTATAGCCAACGTAGTCATATTTGCAAATTAATAATTGTACTAATACAAAAAACTGTAATTGAAATTTTTAATTTATTTATTAAAATAATTTAGAAGTAAAAATTTTGTTTAAGAAACTGTTTCTAAATTAAACTAGTTGCACTAATATAACATAATAAATTTACTAGTTAACTTTCAAACAGTAATTCAAATAATAAAATATCTCTAATTTAAAAAAATTATTTATTTTAAATTTATTCGCAAGCATTCATTGGAAAATAATAATAAAAGTATGTAAAATTAATTTGTAAAATAAAAACTACAAAAATTTTAAAATTAAATCCAAATTATATTAATTAGAAAATAAATTCCATTTTTACATTTTGATTACAAAATTTAATTTTTAATAAAAAAAAATAATTATAAAAAATAAAAAACAAATAAAAGAAAATCAATCAAGTCAAAATTCCTATGTAATGTAAAGTTTAATTAGTGCGGAAAAATTATAAAATTAGTATCATAATAAATTGCGGCTGTGATGTGCACAGGTTTAATGTTTTTTGTTCAAAATTAAATTCAAAAGATCATGTTAACAAACTAAATATTTGTTCCGACATCGATGGTCTGGGGAATCGGTAAGTCATAATTGATTGCAAATGGAACAATATAATATGCTCAGGTTGATTGAATATCAGCGGTTTTTAGGCAGTGAATGAGAATTTACCGCAGAAAACGTTAGCGTTTAGGACAAGTGCGAGTGCTGTGCTCCTCCGTAACCGCTACTACGAAAAACTGTAAATAAAATTATTGATTGCGAAATAAGCATTTAAATTAAAACATTTACACTATATAAAATAAATTATATTTACTCGTCGATTTCCAAACTGTAAATTTAATAATAAAATATTTTTAAAAGTAAAAAATATTTATTTTAAAATTATTGAAAAATATAAAAATTTTAAAAATTAAAAATATAATTAATACTAAATTTTTAATTAATACTAAAAAAATATGAAAAATTTTCACAAATATAAACTTAATTTTTTCGAAATTTATCCACAAATATAAATTAATACAAAAAATTACTTAAATATAATTTTTTTAAAATAATAAACAGTTTTAAAAATCAAATTCGAAAATTATTAAATTAAAAAAGCTATTTTTGGTAAGTTTGTCGTCGGTCAAAGTTTAAGTTACCGCCGAGATAACCGGCGCATAGTCCAAGTGCAAACGATGTTTTGCCTACGTAACCGCTAAAAGATATCGAAACTTCTTCTCCGTAGATACTACAGGCATATGTATAGCTCAATATCAGCGTTAATTGAAACAAAGTTGTAATAAATTATTGTATCACATTATTTATTTGACAATTATTGATTTAATCAAAGTTTAGTAAATATAAAATAAATTATTATTTAAATATTAATAAGAATTTCTTACTTTAATTACAACTTTGATTAACCACAATCTGCAGTATTTTTAAAATTATTATTTTTATAAATTAAATGTGACATTTTGTATAAAATATAAATTGTTGTATTACAAAATATTTATAAAATCATAACATGTTTTAATTTATCAAACAATATTTGTGCGTTTTTAATTTGTTTTTATTAGTGTTGTATTGAAGTTTATAGACTATTTTTTATTTTGTAAAAATTAATTTAAGATATAATTTATATTTTTAAATAAATTAATATTTGTTTTAAATTAAATTTTTTAATATTTAAAAATAATGCGTTCTATTAATTCAAAAATAATATTTAGTCGTTATTGGCCTTGGTGGCAGAATTTTTTTCTGCTAAATTTATAACTATTGCCGAAACCCCTGCCGGTGCTGGCATAATTTGTTGCCGCTAACAAGGATTGCCATTATCCGAGTTGCCCATAAGCGGTTAATTCCCCACATGCAATTATTTCATATGTTACAGCAAAGTGTGAGTGGTGCTAGGCCCCCTTGACCGCTTCAAACATAAATTCAGTTCAATGTAAGCGCTAATACATCAAACTATAAAAGAAATTAAAAATTTTGTTTTATTTAATAAAATAATTTTTATTTCTAAAATTAAAATAAACACAAATGCTCTTAAATTAAATTATTTATACTATTTTATATTAATATATTTACTTGTTGGTTTATAAGATGTAAATTGAATTTTATAATATTTTTAATTTTATCAAATTTTTTATTTAACAATTATTAGATTACGCCAGTCACACAAAAACTTACTCTTAACATTTTACAATCATAGAAAATTTTCACACTAATTTTAATCATTATATTATTTACAATTTATAAAAAAATTATAAAAAAAATGTAAGCTACAATGTATAAATAAAGATTTTATTTTTGTTAATTGACATATTATTTGTTTAAAATAAATTTAATCAATAAATAGATTAATCAAATAAAGAAAATTATAATTTACATCAACAATACTTAACTATTTAATTTAAAAATATTTAATTTATTAATTTAAAAAATCAATTTTTATATTTTAACTACAAAACCTATATTTCAATAATTAAAAATATTAAATACATAATAAATAATGCAAAACATATAAAAATAATTCAAACAAGTCAAATACTCTTATGTAATGTAGAATTTTATTGGTGCAAAAAATGACAGAACATTTAATTACCGTTTCAATTGGCGAAAAGAAGATTCAGCGCTCAATTAAAATTAGGAACTGCATAGGTTGCCGGTGCGACCAGAACCAATTAGAGCTAAATACACTTCAACCCTGGCAACTACGGGATGCACATTTCTTTATCTCGGTATCTAATCTCTGCTCGATTTTACGGTAAAGTTAAATCTCTTTTTGAAAGTTTTATATAAATTGCTTGTATCATAGTTCATGTGGATAAGTCTTTGGATTAGGCGCTATTATAATAAGTTGTGTCCGAGTGTGAACCTGTCCGATATTCATGGGTAGAGACCACAAAACGTTCCATATTATATTATGCGCGGCAAAAGTCGGGAGTATCAAAATAATATAATTATCGGGATAATTATAATATAAAAATCTGTAAATCTAATTATTTAATATAGAAATATATTTACAAATAAAAAACAAACAATTTAAAAATTTTGAATTATTCTTACAGTGTAGAAACAAATTCAAAACAAATATAGAAACATATTATCAATCGGTTAATCCCTAACACCTGCGATCAGATACCATACATACCAAACTTAATAACCAATCTTGTGATTTGATTAACAATAAGTTTTTAGAAATTATTTAGTACTGAAAGCACTTTAAGTGAAAATAATATTGTTTTGTCTGAAGTGATTGACTCGAAAATAATTATTTGGATTTTAATTGCGATTTAAAAACATTTAAATTAAGTTTTTTAAGTGAAAATAATATTGTTTTGTTTGAATTGATTGAATGCGTAAATAATTATTTGGATTTTAATTGCGATTTAAAAACATTTAAATTAAGTTTATTTTTAGTGAAAATAATATTGTTTTGTCTGAAGTGATTGACTGCGAAAATGGAAAATAATTTAAAAAATATTGTAATAAATATTTTACTAAATTTAATATTAACAATGGTGTAAAAACTGTAAAACAGCATATATTACGTGACAAACACAAGAATAACTTAAAATCTCTAAAAAAGAGAAAATCGACTGAAGTCATTAATCTGAACGAAAAATTGTTTAATTTTAATGAAAGATTAACTGAAGCATTAATTGCAGCAAATATTCCACCAGAAACTCTTAATAATAATATTTTTTGCAATTTTTTGTCTGATTTCACGCATTGTACAATTCCAAGTGTGTAAACAGTTAAAAATTGTGTTAATAATATTTATGAAAAAAAATTGATTAATTTACGTGAACTTATAGGAGATAGTAAAGTTTATTTAATGGTTGATGAAACAACTGATTGTATGATTTGATTTGTTTTGCAATGTAATGGTTGGCAAATTAGATGGTAACGAAAGAAAATCAATGCTATTATCAACAGAAATACTAGAAAATACAAAAAACGAATCAATTAAAAAAGCTATGTTTAATGAGTGTGTTAAACTCTGGCCAAATCAACAAATATTTTTAAAAATTTGTTTAATTTTATCAGATCAAGATAAATCAATGTTAAAAACAATTATTAATTCTAAAGACATTTTTCCAAATGCAAATCATGTAACTTGTTTAGTGCATGCTTTGCATCGCGTTTGCGAATCTATACGCAATAATAATACATTTGCAGATAAATATTTTTCTTTAATGAAAAAAATTTTAAAAAATTCTTCAACACGTAAAAAACTTTATAGTGAAATATGTAAAATTGCTCTTCCTCCTGAACCCATGCTCACTAGATGGGGTTCATGGCTCATAACTTCTTACTATTACGTAAAATATTATGAAAAAATATTAGATTTTATTAATAAATTAGACTCTAAATCAAATAAATCTGTTTTATTAATTAAAAAGTTAATTAATAATCCAGATGTAAAAAAAGAAATTTTAATTTTAAATAAATATAAATTTTTAACTAATGGCCTCAAAGAGTTATAAACTCAATCTCTAACATTACAACAACAAATGTTTATAATTAGGAATATTTATTCTAATTTAACTGGATTTTCTAAAGAAAAACTTGAAAAAAGTTTAAATAAAAATTCTAATTTAACTAAATTTAAATCTATTTCAATTAAAAATTACATGTACGCACCTCTTACTACCGTTGATGTTGAAAGATCATTTTCAAAACTTAAAACTCTGTTATCTGATAAATGAACTAATTTCACTGAAAATAATATTAAAAAATATTTATTTGTATATTACAATAATTTTTTATAATTTTTTATATTTTAATTTGATTTTTAATAAAAATAAAATTTAAATTTAAATTTTTTTTATTGAAATAAAAATTTTTGATACTCCCGACTTTTGCCGCACATAATATACTATGGAACTTATTGTGGTCTGTATTAATGGTGCTAGATTTATTGATATAGATTAAATTGGGCGAGATGCATTTTCAGCAAATCCTCTATAATCGGATTAAAACATAATGATAAAAGAATACAAATTTAACGATTTTGAGCAAAAATTCTCAAATAATATAATTGATATTCGAGAACTATTTATGCTAAAATTAATCTAAAGATAACTTTCAAATTATAATCTATGAATGAAAACAATAAACTAGAGTTTTTAATAAATTTCAAAAGCATTTAAATGATAACAAACTAATATATTTGAATTAATTCTTGTTTTACAAAAACAACAAAATAACAGATAATGATTTAATTCAGTTACGTAATAATAACACAATTATTCAGTTAAACAATAAATATAAAAGATTAAACAAACAAATTATGAAACTTAAAGATACTTAAACTAACACTCAAAATGCTATTGAATTTTTAGATTCAATGAGTTTTCTATTTAAATCAAACGATTAATTATATATTTTTAATTTTTTTACATTATTATACTATTTACTACTATTTTTGTAAAATAAATTTTTGTTTATAAAAAACTTAGTTTATCTTAAAATATATATATATAAAACAATAAATAATATTTACTATTTATTTTGCTTTAAAAATAAATTTTGCTCGAAATTCATACGCTAAAACAGATTTCGCACAAATTGTATATGCGCAAAATGCATTTTGCTCAATTCAATATAAACCAGGTTTAATATTGAAAATAATGTTGACATGTTAAATGTTTGAAAGTCATTGATAAATTTGGGAATGATTGAATGCAACTGGTAAAATTTTAAATTTTTATTTTGATTGGATCGCTACGGAAATTAGGTTATGATGATTGGTATTGTTCTGGGCCAAAGCTTAAACTACCGCCAATGTCAACGGCATTTAGAAAAAATTTTAAATTTAATTTTTATCTATAACTGCCATAAACATTGTTAAACATTAATAAGACAAACTGCAAATAAAATTAAAATTATTATTTTATATATTGAATTAATTTATATTTTATATATGGTAGCTTGTGCTATCGAATTCAACTTTTTTACACTATATTAAAATATTAAATTTATTATTTAACTTTCAAACTGCAATTTAATAATCTAATTTTTTTTAATTTAAAATATTATTTATTTTATAATTATTAGCTTATTCAAAATTTGAAAATTATAAAATAAAATAATAATAATTATTTTTTCAAATCATGAGGTAGATTTTAAAAAAATAAATAATTATTTTTTCATAAAAATCAATTAAAAAAATTATAAAATTGTGTTAAATTATACAACTATAAATTGTTTATTTTTTATTAAATATTTATTAAAATTGTAATCTAATTTGAAAAATTATTTAATTTTTACAAATTTATTTAAAATAATTTTTTTTTATTAAATGTATTAATTTGTCTTTTTTAAATATTTAGAAAAGATTTATATACTGTATAGGTAAATATATTTTTATATTGTTTTAAAACTAATATAGTTATTGATTTTAAAGAATAATTTTTTTTAATAAATTATATTTTTAAAATAAAAATTTATTAAAATTAGATTATTTATTTTTTATTTAAGAATTAAATTTATTATAATAAATTGATTTCTTAATTTCATAGTAAAATTAAATTAAGTTCAAAACAAATATAATTAACTTAATTAATATAAATTAATGCAAAACGATTACTTGAGTTATTAAAAGTTTCAAAATTAAATACAAAATTTATTAAATTAAACAATTTAGTTTAGCCTGGATTTTTCATTGGTTAAAGTTTATGTTATCGCAAAGATTACCGGCGTATAAACCAAATGCAAATGATGTTACGTTTCTATAACCTGCAAATTTTAGCGGAGCTCCTTCTCCGTAGCCATAATAGTCATGGGTGTAGCTCAATGTAAACGCTAATACAACAAACTGTGATTAAAATTTAACATTTTTTTAATATAATAAAATAATTTATATTTTAAAATTTGGAATGGTAATACGGGTCATAAATTTATAAATTTAATACTTTACTTATAAATAATCAAAATTAAAAAATAAAAAGTTTTTTATTTATAAAAATTATTTATTTTACATTTATTGGAATAATCATCAATAGAAAAATATAAAAGCAAATATT
Source organism: Belba bartosi (assembly GCA_034693685.1). Lineage (NCBI taxonomy): Eukaryota > Metazoa > Arthropoda > Arachnida > Sarcoptiformes > Damaeidae > Belba > Belba bartosi. Next base: position 24,099 of record JAQFXP010000307.1, on the reverse strand, counting down.
AGTAAATGTAATTATTATTTAAAAAAATACTTACTGATAATACTTTCAAATAAAAAAATAGTTGTATTAAATTTTTAATATATGTTTCGGTTGATAATATGACAGTGGTAATTGCTTCATTAATGTAGAATTGTTTTAGCCCAGGAATTAAGAAGTTTCAAAAACAAAATTTTTTTTTAAATGCAAAATAATTAATGAAAAATCTAAATAACACAAAATCTCTTATATACAATAATGTAAAGTTTTTTGTTGCAAAAAAAATTACAAAACATTCACTTTAATGACAAGCACCATTTCAATCATTATGGTTGATTGGATTGCGGCAGTAATCCTGGCATGGTTGTGGATGTCCTCTGCAAAAGTTTAAACTTTAACCCAGGCCACTTGCGTCTAAAGAAAGTGCGAGTGGTGCTTTTTTCCATAGCCGCCATAGATATAGACAGAGTGGCCTTATTTCAAAAATTTATGTTAAAAAATTGAAACTTTGTTTTATCTTAGTTATCTGATTAACTAATATTTGTTTGCAAACATCGTCTGTTTAATTATATTTAATTTAATTCCACTGATATTTAGGATTTAATTATAAATAATATAAATAGTTTAATTTTTAAACATTTAAATTATATTTAAATTTAATTTAATTTTGTATTAGTTTTCACATTTGATTTAAATTTTTGTTTATAATTCGCACATTATTACGATTCTATTATTTATTTTAAGGCGAAGCTGATCTCATCTCAACATTAATTTAAACTTTATTTACAATTACTGACATTTACAGTCAGCGCTCACTCATTACTCTAAACTGTACTTGCTTATTGCAACTCATAGCGCTACTCATATCTTAAACTGTACATGATTAATCGCTACTATAACTGTCATTGCGTTACTCATATATCTAAACTGTACTTGTTCAGTTTGCGCTTATAACTCTGTACTGTAGTACTGTCATATGCCGGGCGAGTCTATCCGCTGAACCTGTTTTCCGGTTCCGGTTGTGGCTTTCCCAGTGTATGTTGAGAGTGTACGTCGTTCTGGTGGAGGATTAAAGTGATGTTGGTCTTCGGCTTAAGTTCTCCTTCCAGTGCATTACTAACTGATTAGCACTGACTGGGTGTCGAGAGAAAGGGTTTTTCTCGACAACTGTTTACTTAATCCCATTTAGTTGTAACTCAAACATTAAATAATGTAAACACAAAATAACTTTCAAATACTTTATTTGTCTCTGACATACACTCATTCGCGTTAGACATCAATATACATAATGTCTAATATATATATATATTATATACGAATAAATATATTAAAATTACATTTCTTTTATACTTTAAAATATGAGTTTAAATCCAATTCGGATGACATGCATATATTGCAGTCATCCGAATGACAAACAAACTTTAACTTAAACCTATGTTTTAAACTAAAACTAATCTACAAAATATAAAATATAAATTTTGGCAATTAATGAGTCTATAGGCATGTCACAGTACAGTATATCTCTAATGTAATCTAAATATACATTTAATTGTTTTCATACTAGAGCCCATAACAGTGGTCTATTAGAGCCCAGTCTCGACGCACACATCACAGTTAGCGCTCAGTCGCTCAATAGTTGTATTGTATCTCTAATTCAGTGATTATTAATTAAATTGATTTATAATTAACTTCGTGTCTAAACACTATTACTTGCGCGCGACTCAACTTAATTAGCCAAACATTGATCTCATATTTGTTGCCAAATTGATCGTTATATTAGTCGCGAACTGATCACTCTTATCAATACAACTCTCATCAATACAACACATCTGGTCTCGCAGTCATTCAACTAATAGCCCTATTCAACTCGAATCACAACTGATTCTCATTTGCTCCAACATACATTCGCACCACTCGTATCGCACCGATACCGCCAGCGCTATCACCGACAGTAGCGACAACACAGTCAACGTCTAATCACGTGACGCCTTCCAAACGTCCGTCACAACTTGGCGCAGCCAATAAAATTGACCAGAGCTACTAGCACTGGGATTCTCATTCTCAACAACTACGTCGAACTTTTTATTGCTATCCATTGCTTCCATACATCGTCGCTACCTTACCCATTGCTATCGCGTAGACACAACTGCAACCACAACGACCAGCTATGGCACAACGCGACCTTAATTTGAAACTGTTCAATGGGAAAAATAAGATAAATGCAGAAAAATGGTTAAACCTTTTTGAAGTTGTATTGCGCGCAACAAACACAAACACAGATACAAATAAAGCAATTAAACTCATGTCTTATCTGTCTTACGATGCGCTCAAATACTATTCCGCTAAAATTGCGCCCATTATAGCAACGATCACTTGGGCCGAATGCAGGCGCTTTTTAACCGATCGCTTCGGAATAGTCACTATTTCGCCATTAATTGCCGCTCAACGACGAGTTTTATCGCGCAACGACTTAATCAAAGCATATTTTGATAAAAAGTTGGCTTTATTCGGGCAAACATCGCTCACTGATGAACACAAATGCGATTCATTAATTAAAGGCTTAACCGAACAATACCAGTTCAATATGTTCGGCGCAAACGTTGCAACGTCTCAAGATAAGCTTCAAATGGCTATTCGACTTGAAATTCAATTCAATCAAAATCGCGCATCGAATACAACGCCTACTAATTACAAACCATCCGCGCACAACAGTCACTGCACTGCAGACATACATCATTGTGCTCTTGACTCACATCCCATTGATGTCAAACACATCCCAAAGCCATACACTCAGCGCTTTCACAACAAAGACAAGGTTCCATATCTTTGCATGTATTGCAAAAGCCTTAACGTTACCAAATACCACTGGCATAATAAATGCCCTATTCGGTCACAACAACCACAACAATAGCAATAATCACATCACGACATCAGCTTTACACTTGATCCAACCGCTCTCGAAAACGAGTTAACTTTATGTACAGTCAACACATCGACTCACGCGCACCGAACACCAGTCGATAGTTTTATTACTATCAATGGTGCTGTCGACAACTGTCAAACACATGTTGTTCTCGACACCGCTTCGTCGACAAACCTTACTTCATATGTTTTCGTGCGCAACCAAAGACTCCGAATTAATACATTTGAGCGCAAGCTATTAAAGCTTGCCGGCAATACTTTATGGACAGTTGGAATAGTCAACATCAAAGTTCAGATCGGATATGCGCTTTGGCATATTAATGCCGACGCCGTCGCTAACATCAATTACAACTTAATTTTGGGTATAACTTCGCTCAAACTATTTTGAATTGTCATTGACTGCGAAAGTCAAACGGCTTGGCCTAAGCCAGGAATTGCGCCAACGCCCACATCTTCGCATTCGAAGAAGAATACAATTTCAAAAGTTGTAAAAAACTTTTGTATTGACACAACCGGCGCTCACATCATTAACACAAACAATGCGCAAAATATCAAACGATTATTTGCGCCCAAATCTCCAAAATTAAATTCAAAACAAATTCTCAACAATTCGCAAAGGCTATGTCTGAAATTCGGAAAAAATGTTTATTTTTTAAAATCATTTTAATCATAAATAATTCATATAATATAATAGAAGAATATGCAAAAATCATTTTTCTAATGTTATTATTTAAAGAGTTATGCATGTCTACAAAATGCAATATCTTCTTACAGTTTATGAATCTTACACTCATATTACAGACAAACTAAATGAGATATTTTAATTATTTTTTCACTAACACATATATATATTAGAGAAGAATTAATAATTAAGTAAAATATTAATATAAACAATTTTATTGTGACGGGAAATAATCATAAAAATATATAAACATAATTTTCAAAGTAATTTCAATAAAATAAAAAAATATTTTTTACACAACTATATTAAACAATTTACAATAGTTTTTATTTAAACATCAATTAGTTAAAAAGTAAAATAATTATAATAAATTTATTGAATGCTTAATAAAATTGTAGAAATATCAAGATAAATTGTGATATATTTTGAACTTTCATTAAGATTAATATAGTCACTATCATCAACAATTGTATTGTCGCTATCAATTATTGTATCATTGGTGTAATTATTATCATTAATTTCGTTTTTACTGTCATCACTTTCACAAACATCTTGTCGACAATAAATTGTATTAATATCAACTAGTTTTTTTAGGAGTTTAATATCTTGCATTACTTAAATAATATATTACACGTGTAGCATGTACACACGTGCCTACTGTGCGTTTACCAGTGTTGCATGTGCAAATTGAATCTTTAATTGCAGTGTAATCTTTAATTGTTTTGTCATATGTTATATATGTATTATACTGTTTATTATTTATATGTCGTGGTTGTATTTTTGCACGCAATAAAACTGTATTTTTATCAAATATTTGCAATTTATCAGTATATATTTCTATTAAAAAATTGTTTGAGTTTTTAAAATTTTTTATAATATAAGAATTAGCTTGCTCAATCTGATAAGGCCCAAAAGTTATATTTTCAATTATATCATAAATTGTTAATTTAGGAAAGTCTGGCACTAAACTTGGTGACATTTTTGTAAAATTCTTTCGTTTTCTATCTATTTAATATTCATCTAATACTCCCTCTAATTTATTTTTAGTGTTCAATTTATTTTTCATTTTTGTTGCTAAAATATAATCATTTTGATTAGAAATATAGTTATTAAAATACTTGTTAGTAATTGCAGCGGCTATTCTTCAATCACTAATTGAATGTTGTAAAGTAACATTTTTATGTATTTTACCATTTGCTATAAAGGTAGTTTTCAATTTACTATTTATTGTTTCAACTATTCATCTACATTTGGTTGTTAATCTTGATTCATTAGCTTCTATTGTTGATAATTGTTTTTGATTTGGTTTTTTGCATGTTGGCATGTGTGTAACTAAATTATAATCTTTTTGTAATGTATTTATTACATTTCTAAACCCTCTGTCTAATATTATGTAATCATTTGGTTTTAATAATTTTCTCAAAACTTTATTACTTTTTAAAATGCTTTCAATAATAATCGCGTCGTTTTGTCTGGCTTTATATAAACCATAAACGTCAATAATTCTGCCATTAGTTGTGCAAATAACAAATGGTTTTGCCAAATGTCTGCCCTTTTGTACACTATAAGATTTTCTTTGAATTTCATTATCAAAACTTTTTTCATGATATAAGTAAGTTCCGTCAGCAACTATTATTAATTTATCATCGGGCAAATTATACAATGTTTGAGCCGAAATTGTATTTTGCTGTATCCATTCATTACGTGACAAATGTGAAACACCTAAGTTATTTTGCACAAAATCTTTTAATAGAGAATTTCTAACTTGCTCACAATATTCGCAAACTGTCCCCAAAACAAATATGTTGCTAATGCTTGGGATTTTGTTTTATTTTGTAAATTATTTAGAGTTTTTAAATTAGTAAAAAGATCATTAAATTGTATTTTGGTTAAACTTGTATAACGTTTGCACTCATCATTTGTAATATATTCACGTTTTGAAAACTTTTCAAATAATGTATTTTTTGAATCATGCCTTAAACTATCTAATAATATATGAATTTCGTTACTTGTAAATATCGTATTCTCATTTACAATTTTTAATTTATTCAAACATCTTTTGTGTAAGACGTTTTTTTGTTTTAAATGTTTTCTACAGCATTTACTTTCATTTGGGATTAATATATTTGCATTTATAAAAGTGTCTATAAAAGCTATTTTAGGAATGTTTACAAGTTTTTTAGAATTTTTGCATATTATACAATTTGTTTTAGTATGTATTGTTCTAGGTATCTTTAAGCTCATCTCGTTTATTTGTGTACTATCAATTTGTACATTTGAATAATTTAAATTGAAATCTATAATACTTGTGTTAAATGTACTAGCCTGTAATGTACTGGCCTGTGAGGTACTGGCCTGTGATGTACTGGCTTGTGATGTACTAGCCTGTGATGTACTGGCCTGTGATGTACTGGCTTGTGATGTACTAGCCTGTGATGTACTAGCCGGTAAGGTACTGGCTTGTGATGTATTGGCTTGTGATGTACTGGCTTCAAATGATATGCTGGATAAAATTGGGTAGATACTTGTTAAATTTAATGATAATAGATTTGACGTATTAACATTTGTGTTTTTAAATTTTTTAACATAACTTCTGCGATTTCCACATATTAGATCACCAATTTTAACTTGAACATTGTCTAACAATTTTTTTTTATTTGATAAAATAATAAGTTTTGCAGTGTTTATATTAGTTATTAAATTACTCTCATTAACACGTCTAACATCTCGTTTAGAAACTTTATCTAAACGTTTTCCACAACAAGGTCAATTTTTAAATTTTAAATTGCCCAAAATCTCCATTGTAAAAATATTTTACTTTTTGTTAAATAACTTCTAGCGCCCCAAATAACCCAAAAGTTTTTTTTGCCTAAACTCTACTAGTTAAACACAGCTTAAAAATAAACTCTACATTGACTTTGGGTTTTTTAGGGCGTCATTATAAAAATCGTGTTTATAGTTGAAAATTATTTATAGTTATGTTATCTATATTGTTAATTATGTTTATAGTTTTACACGTATAAATTGCGTCACAAGAAAATTGTTTATATAAAGATTTCATTAAATTATTAATTCTACTTTAATATATGTATGTATTAGGGAAATAATAATTAAAATATCTCAAATAGTTTGTCTGTAATTTAAGTTTGTAATTTGAAAACAAAATGTAGCCTAGTGCATTATTGTTTTTAGTTAGAAAAATAATTTTTATTTAAATTGTTATTGAATAATTCACATATCATTGTGAGAATATCATTATTGAATTTTTTAATAATAAAAATCAAACTCCGACATCCTGTTTGTTGGCCAAACAATAGGCCGGCATCACTCGAGTCGACAGTTTCTCGTGAATGTCTACCAGACATTGCGCTATTACTCGGAACAGCAAAGCATGAAATCGATACAAGAATTTAAATTTCATTGCGCAGTTCATACCCTTATTGCGTTAAATAAAAACGGTTCGACGACCTCTTGATGTGTTATCAACAATCGACAAACAGTCCAACACTTCAATGTCTACACAAACGTTACATACAATCGAATTGATAATTCAGCGCAACTTCCAAAAGTGGCCTCAATCTCAACACCTGTTCGCGCATTTAATCGAATTCATGTAAACAACAAAATACCAATCACATCGCCAAATCGTTACTAAACCAACTACTACTTGGGCGCCAATCAACACAATTAACGCAAACAACAATTTGACAAATCGTTTCGCCGCTCTCGCTTTACAACCAAATCGAATTCGAACTCAAACCGACAATTTGCGCGACCACTTCAACAAAATACGCATCTACTCAAAAGACACTTTGCCAGTTCTAATCTATCGCGACATCTGACAACTACTAAAGTGATGGCCAACTTTAAAACGCCGAGGAGTGAGGCGAAGCTAATCTTATCTCAACATTAATTTAAACTTTATTTACAATTACTGACATTTACAGTCCGCGCTCATTCATTACTCTAAACTGTACTTGCTTATTGCAACTCATAGCGCTACTCATATCTTAAACTGTACATAATTAATTGCTACTATAACTGTCATTGCGCTACTCATATATCTAAACTGTACTTGTTCAGTTTGCGCTTATGACTCTGTACTGTAGTACAGTATATCTCTAATGTAATCTAAATATACATTTAGTTGTCTTCATACCAAAGCCTATAACAATGGTCTATTAGTGCCAAATCTCGACGCACACATTACAGTTAGCGCTCAGTCGCTCATTAGTTGTATTGTATCTCTAATTTAGTGATTATTAATTAAATTGATTTATAATTAACTTCGTGTCTAAACACTATTACTTGCGCGCGATTCAACTTAATCAGTCAAACACTGATCTCATATTTGTCGCCAAATTAATAGTTATATTAGTTGCAAACCGATCACTCGTATCGACACCTTATCGATACAACTCTCATCAATACAACACAACGGGTTTCGCAGTTACTCAATTAATAGCGCTATTCAACTCGAATCACAACTGATTCTTATTCGCTCGAACATACATTCGCACCACTCGTATTGCAACGATACCGCCAGCGCTATCACCGACAGTAGCGACGGCACAGTCGACGTTTAATCATTTGACGCTTCCCAAACGCCCGTCACAATTTATATTCTATTTTACTTAAATATTTTAATTTTGTTTCTTAATTGTGAGTTTGCAATTAATTTAAAAAAGCAACAAGTTTCCATAACTAATTATAATATGTAACAGCTTGTTTGAATATATATTTTGACTAAAAATTGGCATATAATACGTTTTATTAAAATGGAATCTAAATGGCATTCAGGGCTTCTCTGGCCAAAAACGTAGCAAATGTAAATTTTAATACAAAAAACTATAAATATAAATTTTTGTATTTGTTTTATTTTGGTGTAGTATACATAGTGTTTACATTAAATTAGTTATATTATTAAATTTATTCTTTAACTTACAAACAGTAATTTATATGATAAAATATTTTATTTTATATATAAATATTTATTTTTCAATTATTGGCATCCCAAAGAATGTGAAAAATAATATAATACAAAAATAAAAGTACTTATTATTTTTTAAAATTTACTCGAAACATTTTTTAAAGAAATAATTTTTGCTTTACAAAAATTTCCTTAAAAAATATAATAAGTAAATATTTTTAAAAATTCTATGCACAAGATTCATATGATTCAAAGTATGAAAATAATTTCATTTCTGTTAAATTGAGCTTTGTGATGACTAACGGTATTAATGGGAATTCGCTTCTAATTTAAAGCAAGAAAATTTTTATTGCATTCAGAGAATATCATCAATATTTATGTAAAGAGGTTATTCATATATCTTGACGCTCGTATTTTTTTGAATAACTTTTTAATGGCTAAAGATAATTTAGTTTTGTTTAAAAAATAAAGTAATGTTACATTCATATTTTTTTGTACTAAACAAAAAATTTAAAACCGGTCACGTGATTAAAAAATAACATGTACATTCAAAATGCACTAGTTTATTTGTAAACTAAATAAAATAGAACAATTATTTCAATTGGTAATTTGAGAGGAATAATAAAGTAATTAAATGTCGAAAAAATTTTTAAAATCCGACTTCAGGTTCAATTTTTATCATAACTTAAATGTTGCAAATTTCGTGAAAGAGCAAAGGGCATTTTCAAAAATTTTATCAAATTAAATTAAATTGTTTATAATTAGCATCTATGAGTCATTCTACAGAAAGTAATTTTTTTAAATTTTTTTATTCAAAATAGTTTTCGAGTTTTCGATTTTTAAAAATTCGATTTTAATAGAAAAACATAAATATTCAGAAATTAATTTTCTGTGTGTCAAAAAATTTGAAAAAAGTCTATAAATCGTCTATTTCTTCAATGTTTAAGTTATGATAAAAATTGAACCTGAAATCGGATTTTAAAAATTTTTTCGACATTTAATTTTTTTATTATTCCTCTCAAATTACCAATTGAAATAATTGTTTTATTTTATTTAGTTTTTAAATAAACTAGTGCATTTTGAATGTACATGTTATTTCTTAATCACGTGACCGGTTTTAAATATTTTGTCTAGTACAAAAAAATATGAATGTAACATTACTTTATTCTTTAAACAGAACTAAATTATCTTTATCCATTAAAAAGTTATTCAAAAAATACGAGAGTCAAGATACAGTATATGAATAACCTCTTTATATTTAACTAAATAAACCAAAAAAAATTTATAATAAATATATATTAATAAAATGATTTTCAAAAATTAATTATTAAAATTTAAGAGGTTAATACATCGAAAAATATAAATTATTTAAAAAATACTAAATTATATTATTAAATAAAGATAAAAATCTCAAAATTATATCCAAATTTTATTAAATAGAAAAATTACTCGTTAATAATAAAAAATTAATATACAATTGTTTGGAAAATGAATGAGTCATAGTTGAGTTCAACTTGCTCAATTTTATATGTTTAATATGATTGGATGGCGGAGATGATTTGGCATTGGTGGTGGATTTATCCTTTTACAAAGTTCAATTTACACATAACACTGTTGGCGTTAAGACCAACTGCAAATGCTGCTTCACTATCGAAAATGACAAGAGCTAGCGGAGCTCCGCCTTCGTTGCTTTCATAGTCATTGGTGTAGCACAATGTAAACGCTAGTACAACAAACTGTAAATAAAATTTAAAATATTTTTTTATATAATAAAATAATTTATATTTTATAATTTGGAATAGCCACAAAACAACTAAATTTATAAAATATTAAAATACTTTACTCTGAAAATTTTTCTGATATAAAAAATTTTTGTCACTCAAAAATTAAATTAAAATGCATATTATAAACAATTTTTTTTGAATATTTTATAAGTCTTTTAATATAAATATTATTTTATTTACTGATTAATTAAATTAATATTTGTTTTAAATAAAATTAATCAAATATTTATATAGATTTTTTTATTGATAAAATTTTAATTTAATTTAGATTTAAAGAATATTATTTTTATAAAAACTTTAGCACAAAAATTATTTTAAGAACTATTACATTTTATATATTTGACAAATAATAAGTTTAGTAAAACTCGATTTTAAATTTTTGCAAAATAAGAATAGGGTTAATTAAACTTTAAATTTATTATTTTTAATTTAATAAAAAAAATTCAAAATGTTAAATAATATATTATTTTATAATTATTAGAACAAATATAATTTTTTAAATACGAAAATTTGTATGAAATATAATATTTTAAGCTTAAAGTTTCGGTAATGATAGGAAAATACAAGTGAAATTATTTTGTAAACTTGTAGAAGTGCAACAAAAATACGTCGTGGCAATTATAAATCAGATTTTATTTGAATAAATAAAAAAATTTTAAAATTAAATTGATTAATTATTTAATTTTTATTATGTTTAAATACTAATAGTACTTTAATTTATAAACAAATTAAACATTTTTATTTATAAATGCGATAAAAGTTACTTTATTATGTTGTTTATATATGTTTAAAATAGTCACATTAAGCGCTTTGAGCTTTACACGACTCATATCAATGCGTTTTCTGCAGTACAGCAAATACTATGGGATTTGCTGCCAACCGCGCTCTGTGCGAAATCTGTGTACAACGCATTGATATGAGTGGAGTGAAACTCAAAGCGGTTAATGTAATTATCATTTTGGACAATAGAGACTAAAGTGAATGACATTCTGGACATTGTAATTCTGGATATAAAAACAAAATTTATTATAAATAGTTTATAATTTAAACAAGTAACGATATTATAAATTTCTAACACTGATTTAATTTTCAATGCATACTGCAGGATACATTATTTTTATTATAGTTAAAAACATTTTATAAACAAACAAAGTAATTAATTATATATTGACGGGCGTTTGGGAGGCGTCACGTGATTTAACGTTGATTCTACTATTGCTGTCGGTGATAGCGCGAGCGGTATCGGAGCGACACGGTTGTGGCAAATAAGTTGTCGCTTAAATGAGGATTAGTTGTAATCCGATTCGAATCGCGCTATTTGTCCATTGATAATGAGAACAGTTGTTTTGTATTTTCAAATTTTTAATTTAATTTTAATATTTCGCATTTGCAAAGGTATGGTGCGACTGGCAATGAGTTTTGTTGCGTTCGGAAAAGTTGTATCAATGCGAGTGATCGGTTCGCGTCTAAAATGACTATTGATTTGGCGAAAAAGAGGTGATTAGTGTTTGTCTGTACATTAGAGATATACAGTATGTGCTGTATATAATCATTAGCATAAATTGACCAAGTACAATTTATAGATTTGAGTAACACTATGAGAATCATGTTTGCAAATATGCAAGTATAGTTTCGAAATAAATGAGCGTTGACTGTAAAATACAACTAATTGTAAATAAAGTTTAAATTTTATGTTAAGTTAATATTAGATTCGCTTCAATATAATTTTTAATTAATTTTTGCATATAAAAATTTTTGTATTACAAAAATTCAGTTAGTTAATTTTCTAAATTTAATAAAAAATATTTTTAAATGCAATTAATGTTTAGAATTTAAAATATAAAAATAACACTCGATTGTGGTAACTAAAGATTTAACACATTTAAAAATATAAATTTATTTAACATTACGAAACGATATAAATAAAATTAAAAGTTTAAAAAGTTTTTTAACGTTAAGTCCTGCATCTTATTACCAAAAAAATTTGGGATTTAAAATAGCTTTAAAAATAAATAATATCTAATTGATAAAATATTTAAAAATAATAATGATTATATAAACTGTCGTTGACAAAATAAATCCAATCATAGTTATTAATTCTGTATTTTTGGATAATTTGTCGGAACATTTAGATGACTGGCTAATAGTTTATGTTAGTCAACGCGGAGAACGCGAGTTTAGATTGAAAGTTATCATGATAAGTTAAGCACGGGTTTTGCACCTGTTCTATATTGAGCTGGATTTATTTTGAAAAATAAAATTAACAGGTTAAATATTCGAGACGACCTTGATGATTTGGGTAATAAGGTGCGTCATAGTTGTATGCAAATACAATTTTACATGCTCGAATCAAAATTTCAATGAATTGCCGCCTTGTTTGGGCCATGTTGTAGGAAATTTTTCTCAGCCAAATATTATACTGCTGCCAAGAACAACGGCAATCTATGAAAGTATAAAAATTAAATTAAATTTAAAAAAGTTTTAAAATAAATTATTAAATTTTAAGGGCGAATTATATGCCATATTATAAAAAGGTTCGTCAATTCTAAACTTAATAATTTAAAAAAATAAAATAAAACAGTTTACAAAATAATTAATTACATCTATTTTTGTTTTTTGAGAAACTTAACAAGTTGCCATTTGTTACAATTCCAAAATTTTAAAAACAAAAAAAAATAAATTTAAAAATTTTAATTATTTTGTAATTTAATTTTTAAAAATTTTAATTTACAACTTAATGTTTTTATAAAAATATTTTAAAATTAAATTTGTAATGACATTTTATAATTTAATTAATATTTTTTATAATAAATTAATTATGATTTTTTAATTTATCACATTTCAATTTTTAATATTAACTTTAGCAAAGTTAATTAAGTTGGTGATTATGAAGTCAATTATTTACATTTATTTTTATATTTAATATTGGTACTAAAATAGTACTAATTTGTAACTTGTTAAAATTATTTAAACACAAATTTAAATTTTAACAATTATTTTCATTAAACAGTAATTATTATATTCATATATTTATAAATTATGGTTAGTTAAATCAAAATACATTTTATTTTTTTTAAGTTTATATTTTTCAATAAGATTTTTTGGTAGATCTGTAAAAATTTTACATAGAAATAATTGGATTATTATTGTAACATAATCAAGTATTATTAACTCCGATTCGGACTTAAATGTGGTGACGTTTTTGGAAAAATAAACATAGATGAATAAATACAAAAACTAACTTTCAATTTTTTGAAAAAATTATTTTTGAATGGACATTAATTACGGAGATATAATTAAAAAATTTAATTGCTTTTACTAGTTAAATAGATTTTACTGTATTAATCTGTAAGTTTAACAATAAATTGTAATCTACACACAAATTTTATTTATTTTAGAATTACAGTATTTGAAAAGTTATATTTATATATATTTAATAATTATATCATGAAATGTTACAGTTTATATTCTACTGATAAAAACAGTAATTTTTTAGAATAAATTTACTAAATATATATAAATATAAGTTTTTTATATACTGTAAATTTAAAGAAAATATAAATTGTGTTTAGACTCAAAGTTATAGCTAAGCTTAAAGACTAATACAGTACAATCTATTTAAGAGCAATTAAAATTTTTAATTATATCTCCATAATTAATGGCCTATTGGAAATAATTTTTTCAAAAAATTGAAAGTTACATTTTTGTATTTATTTGTTTATATTTATTTTTCCAGAACCGTCTCCACACTTAAGTCCGAATCGGAGTAAGTTATTTTGTTTTTAGATTTAAAGTTAGTTTTGACGACAAATGTAAATATATTTCTATGTAAGCGCTTTTACAACAAACTGTAAATGAATTAAAAAATTTTGATTTATATAAAGAAATAAAAAATTAATATATAATTTGGACTACATAAGAACACATCTAAATTAAACTAGTTACACTATTATAAATTTTTAATTTTACTCATTATCGTATAAACTGTAAATTTAATAATAAAATAATTTTAATTTTAAATAATTAAATTTTTTACAATTATTAGCTTATTTAACTTTTAGGATATATTTAAAAAAATATTAGTTAAAAACATATTATTTTTAAAAATTTACTAGAAACAATTTAAAGTTAAAAAACATTAACTGGCTCAAATATTTGTCGAGATATTTTTATTCAACTTTTTTGCATTTATATACTGAACAGATAATAGATTTCAACAATTATTTTTAATAAACAATATTTTGTATATTAAACTTTTTTTTTAATTCTTGTTAGTTAACACATATAAATATTTTTAAAATTATAGAGTTTTTATTTTTAAAAAATATTTTTAAAACAGATCCGCAAAAAATTCTATATTTGGAATAAAAAATATTATGGTAAGATAATCAAGGATCATTCAATAATTAGTTTTAAGCTATATTATTAGATTAGTTTTGGCGAAAACTGTATATTAATTATTTTTAAATAAAAATACAATTAAATATATAAGAAAAAATGCGAAACAAATAATTTCTCACATGCGATCATTTCATATCTTACAGCAAAGTGTGAGTGGTGCTTTGCCCCCTTGACCCCCGCAAACATAAATGCAGTTTACTGTAAGCGCTAATACATTAAACTATAAAGAAAATTATAAATTTTTATTTTTTAATGAATTAATTTTTATTTCTTATATTATTAATAAATTATAAATAATTATATTACTTATTCTATTACATTTAAAACATTTTTTATTTTATAATAATTGACTTAAACATATTTTGTCAACTATAAAATAAAAATACTTAAAATTTTGTTTTTAAAAACTGTATTTTAATTAAATTGTTTAAACTAATATGTTAACTAGTAAACTTACAAACTGTAAATTTAAAAATAAATGAGATTTATATTTAAAAAATTAAATATTTTATAGTTATTGGTGTTGTCAAAGTACTGATTATTATTTTAAAAAATTTACCAAAATTTTGTAGTTATAAATAATTTTGTATTAAAAAATTAAATTAATAAATATTTTTTAAATTTATTGAAAATGCTTTTTTAATGCAGAAGATGCTTATAGCCGGCGTAGTCATATTTGTAAATTAATATTTGTACTAATACAAAAAACTGTAATTGAAATTATTAATTAATTTATTAAAATTATTTAGAATTAAAAATTTTGTCTAAAAACTGTTTCCAAATTAAACCAGTTTAACTAAAAAATAAAATAATAAATTTACTAGTAAACTTTCACACCGTAATTTAAATAATAAAATGTTTTAAATTTACGAAAATTATTTATTTTAAATTTATTGACAAGCAAATAAATTTATAAATTGAGTAATATAAAATAAAGTAATAATTAAAGTGCTGATTATTTTTTGAAATTTACTCGGAACTTTTTGCAGAGCTAAAAAATATTGGTATTACAAAAATTAAACAGGATGTCGGAGTTTGATTTTTATAATTACAAAATTTAATAATAATATTCTCACAATGATATGTAATCTATTCAATAACAGTTTACATAAAAATTATTTTTCTAACTTTAAACATTAATGCACTAGGCTACATTTTATTCTCAAATTTCAAACTTAATTTACAATCAAACTATATGAGATATTTTAATTATTTTTTTACTAACACATACATATATTAGAGAAGAATTAATAATTAAATTAAATATTTATATAAACAATTATATTGTGACAGAAATTGACATTTAAAATATATAAACACCATTTTCATAGTGACGCCTAAGTGCAACCACAGGCAAAGTGGGGTTTATTTTTAAGCTGTTCTGATATAATACAATTTAGTTGAAAAAAATCTTTGGTTGCGTTTAGGCGCTAAAAGTTAATCGTGTTTATCTATTTTAATGATCATTTCCCGTCACAATAAAATTGTTTATATAAATATTTTACTTAATTATTAATTCTGTTTTAATATATGTATGTGTTAGTAAAAAAATAATTAAAATATCTCATTTAGTTTGTCTGTAATATGAGTGTGAAATTCATAAACTGTAGAAAGATATTGTATTTTTTAAACGTGCATAACTTTTTAGATAGTTAAATTAGAAAAATATTTTTTGCATATTCTGCTATTATATTATATAAATTAATCATGATTAAAATGATTTTTAAAAATAAACATATTTTGCGAACTTCCGACATACTGTTTATAAACATTTTCTGAAATAATTAAAAATACTTTTTCAATATAGAAGGTTAATATAATTTCTAATATGAAAATAATTCCATTTATATACTGTTGCGCGAAGCATTTTTCAACTTTGTTAAATGCGTCTCCGCTTCTCATTTGAAACGACAAAATCTGAGAACACAGTTAAAAATACAATATTATTTTTATTGGATTCAGTGAATATGTTATTTTTATAAATATATACTTAAATCAAAAAACTTAAAATTAATATTTAATAAATATTTCTTATTTATATTTTAAAAATAATATATATATATATATATTGATAAAATAATTTTTAAAATTTAATTATTAAAATAAAAGCATTTAACCCATCCAAAAATATAAATTGCTTTTATAATACTTAACTATATAATTAAATAAAAAATTCAAATTTTAAAATTAAATCCAAACTATATTAGGTAGAAAATAAATTCCATTTTTACATTCTGATTATAAAATTTACTTTTCAATAAAAAAAAATAAAAAATGAAAATTAAATAAGAAAAAATCAAACAAGTCAAAATTCTTATGTAATGCAAATTTCAAATGGAGAAAAAAAATAAATTACAAAGTTATTATTATAATAAAATGCTTAAGTGGTGTGCACCGGTTCAATGTTCTTTGTTTTAAATTGAATTCGATTGATCATGTTAACAAACTAAATATTTGTTCCAACATTAATGGTCTGGTAAATCGGTGAGTCATTATTGAGTGCAAATGGAACAAAATTATATGCTCAGGTTGATTGAATAACAAAGGTTTTTAGGATGTGGATGTGTTCTCGGTCAAAATGCAAATTACCGTTAATAATATTAGCATTCAAGCCAAGAGCGAGTGATGCGATTTTTCCGTAGCCGCCAAGAGCAAAGTAAGCGTTATTACGAAAAACAGTAAATAATATTAGAATTTTTGTTTTAAAATTATGAATTGAATTTAAATTAAACTTGTTTAACTATATTTAAAAAAATTTATATTTACTAGTTGAATTACAAACTGTAAATTTTAAATAAAAAGATTTTTAAATGTAAAAAATAATTATTTTAGATTTAGTGGAAAATAGAAAGTTTTAACAAGGGAATGTGTTTATTTTGAAAACTATTTGCTAAATATTTTTGCACAAAAATAAAAATCAATTATTATGTAATTCAAATATATAGTTTATATCGGCAAATGCGCAAAATAAAAACAAAAACTAATTAGTCCAATTAATACTTCTAAATTGGTTTTACTGTAATTTATATATGCAAGTTTTTGTTAAAATATATTTAATTTTATCTATAAACAAAATTTTAAACATTTAAGTTACAGTTTAATTTTACACTTTATATTATATTTTATTCTAATTTTATTAAAGTAAGAAAATTAAAAATATAAAATTACAGTTTAATATATAATAATATAAATTTATTAAAAACTGTATATTTACTTATAAAATTATATTTTTAACAAAAATTTACATATATAAATTACAGTAAAACCAATTTAAGAGTATTAATTGTACTAATTAGTTTTTGTTTTTATTTTGCGCATTTGCCGATATAAACTATATATTTGAATTACATAATAATTGATTTTTATTATTGTGCAAAAATATTTAGCAAATAGTTTTCAAAATAAACACATTCCCTTGTTAAATAAAATATTATTTAAAGTATTTTTTAAAAGTACTCGAAACATTTTGTATATATAAATATTAGTTGCATTAATAAATTTACTTATTAGTTTATTTATTAATTAGTTTTTAAAAAATATACTTTCAATAAAAAAAAATAATAATTTTTATTTACAAAAATTATATTATTTATTTTTTATTAATAAATTTAATATTTATATTATTAAAATAAAGTTTTCTAAATTTATAATTAAAAATATATAATTCACAAACGTTTCCACAAATATAAATTAATACAAAAAATTACTTAATTATAATATTTAAAAAATAATAAACAGTTTTCAAAATAAAATTTATTAAATTATTAATGTAAAAATTTATTTTTGGTAAATTTGTCGTCGGTCAAAGTTCAAGTTAACGCTAAGAAAACTGGCGATTAGGCCAATTGCAAAGGTTGTTTTGCCTATGTAACCGCTAAATGCTATCGGGATTTATTCTCCTTACTGTTAGTCACTACAGGCATATGTGTAGATCAATGACAGCGATAATATCAATACAACAAAGTGTAAATAAATTTAATTTTTTTATTTATTGTGATATGCTAGATTTAAATTAAGTAAATAAATAAGTTTAAAGCAAGTAAATAAATAATTAGGTTAAAATTATTAAATTAAAAAAAATTGTTTTTTATAGTTTTGCATATAAATAAATTTTTGTATAATAAAACTTAATTTAAAATTTAATTTTTATATTCTTAAGAAATGCTTTTTCAATGCTGAAGATGATTATAATTTAAAATATAAAAATAATTCCATTTTTATACAGTCAAACGAAAAACTGCCAGACGTTATTAAAAGTAAATTCGGTCCTATTTTAAATCGACAAAATCTCACACTTCAATTAACAATCAATATAATTTTTAATCGATTTAATAAATATGTTTTTCTTAAATATATTCTAAAATTAAAACTAATTTTTAATAATTATTTATTATATATTTAAAATTATAAATAAAAATAGGTTTATTGCAAATTTTATAATATAAATAACTTAAACAATACTAAAATAATAATAATAAATAATATAAAAAACAATTTTCAAAATCAAATTCTAATTTTATTAATTTATAAAATCGATTTGTACATATCAATCATAAAAATGACTTTTAATTAATAAAAAAACTTATATACATAATAAAAATCTTATCTAACGTAAAGTTAAATATTGTTGATGCAAAAAGCTTAATAAACATTTAATAGTCTTTTGAATGTTCCATCACTAGAAACGGCGCTCAATTAAAGTTAGAAACAACATAAGATAGTGCGGACATATAAATGGAGCTCGGTACTTTTCACCTCGAGCAACTATGTTATGCACAATATCAATTACGGTCTTTACTATCTGTTCACTTTAAACATTTAGTTGCAATAATTTTTTGCGTGAGCATCTTTGAGTTGAGTACTATCATAATAAGGTGAACCGAAGCGTTTATCTGTTTCATATGCATTTAGCATTTAGATTTAAAAAATAATGTTAACGGATTAAATGTTTGGAAAGATGTTAATCGTTTAAGAATTTTATGCGTCATAAGTTAGTAGAATGCAACTGACAAGATCTCATATGTTTGGGCTAATTGAATGGCGGCGGTGTTTGAACAAAAATAGTGGAATTATTCTGGGGAAAATTATAAATTCCGACAATACCACCGTCATCCAAGGAAAATACAAATTATGCTCCGCCAACATAGTTGCTGTAAGTGTAGCTCATTGTAAACTTTACTACAACAGACTGTAAATGAAATTAAAATTATTGATATATATTATGAAATAATTTATATTTGATAACGTGGGATTGAATCGATTATAAATAAATTAAACAATTTAAACTTTTACAGAAAATTTAATTTACTAATTGATTTAATATATGTTAATATAATTATAATCTATTTTGTTTGTATCACATTATTTATTTGTTAATTATTGACTTAATCAAAGTTTATTAAATATAAAATTAATTATTATTCATAATTTTTAAAAATTAAAAGGAACATTTTGCACATATAAAAAATTGTTGTATTACAAAATATTTTTAAAATCATTTATTGTGTTAATTTATCAATAAATATTTGTGAGTTTTTATATTGTTATTTATGTATTGAACTTTAAAAATTATTTTTTAATTTGTCCAAATTTATTTAAGATAAAAATTTATTTTTTAAATTAAATTAATATTTGTTTTACTAGGGGAGGAATCTAAATCTCTGACCATTTGCAAAATGTTATTATTTAAAATTAAAGCTAATTTTTTGTTTATTACGTAATCAACATTTATATCTGCAAATGCGTCCAGTAAAATAAAAATATAATTACACAAACTTTTACTCTTAAATAGATATTCCTGTACCTATGGTCAATTAGCTCTATCACGTATTACAAATTTTTATATATAATAACTTATTTTAATAATTTTAATTTACAGTCTGTTTTGCTTTTAATATTTAACTTAGAATAAATAGTTAAATAAACTTAAAAATTTAATTTACAGTTTAGAATCTGATAATTAAAAACTGTAAATTATTTTCAATTACTGTATTTTCTAACTTAATTCTAAACGAAGAAACAGACTGTAAATTAATAATTTTAAAATAATTTATTTTATATATAAATTTGAAATATTTGGTAGAGCTAATAGACCTTAGGTACAGCTAAATCTATTTAAAAGTAAAAGATTGTGTAATTATATTTTTATTTTACTGGACGCATTTGCAGATATAAATGTTGATTATGTAATAAACAAAAAATTAGCTTTAATTTTAAATAATAAAATTTTGCAAATGGTTAGAGATTTAGGTTCCTCCCCTAGTTAAATAATTTTTTTAAATATTTAAATATGTTTGCTATCATGGTAAGGTGCGGGTGAGATGTGCATTTTTTCCATATGCAATAGTTTAGATTGAATTCAAAAATTATTGTTAACCGGTTGAACTATCACGATTTTATTTGTTAATTTATGCAATTATAAATTTTAATTTGCTATTTGCTATTTATTACTGCTGTAATTAAAAGTGATAAAATATTTTATTAATTTATTTTTAAAAGTTTATCTAAAATATAATTTGTTTTATTAATTTAATTAATATATGTTTTAGTTAAAGGAGTTGTCGGAAGATTGAAAAAAGTGCTTATTTTTAAAAATCATTTAAATCATGATAAAAGCATATGATATAATAAAGAAATGTGCAAACAAAATTTGCAAATATAACATTAAAAAATAAAATATCTTCTTACAGTTTTAAAATTTCAAACTTAATTTACAAACAAACTAAATGAGATATTTTAATTATTTCTTCACTATCACATACATATATTAAAGCAGAATTAATAACTTAATTAAATGTTTATATAAACAACATTTTTGTGACAGGAAATGATGATTTAAGTATTTAAATGCAAAATTGAAGACTTTGGCATCGCGATTTGCCAAATTTTTTTTAAATAATCAATATAGATTATAGACTTTCATAAAACGTGTAAAACAAAAGTCGCAAATCGCAATGCCAAAGTCTCCAATTTTGCATTTAAATATTTTAATTATCATTTTCTATTACAAAAATTTTGTTTATATAAATTTGTTATTTAATTATTAATACTGCTTTGATATATGTATGTGATAGTAAAGAAATAATTAAATTATCTCATTTAGTTTGTTTGTAAACTAGATTAAAAATTCATAAACTGATAGAAGATATTGTATTTTTAAATGCGCATAACTTTTTTAATGTTACAATTACAGAAATATTTTTTGCACATTTCTTTATTATATCATATGCTTTTATCATGATTTAAATAATTTTTAAAAATAAGCACTTTTTTTAATCTTCCGACAACTCCTTTAATCAAAAATTTATATATAAATTTGTATTTTTTTAATTATTTTATTACTTAAAAATAATTTTATTTTTATTATTTTGAAAAATATATACTTTCAATAATAAATTAAATTTATTTACAAAAATTATATTATATATGTTTAAATAAGAAAATATAATAAAATTTATATATACCTGTATATTAATAAAATAAAATTTTCAAAATTTATAATTAAAAATAAATGGGATACTTTAGACTCCACAAATGTATATTAATTCAAAAAATTATCTAAATATAATTTTTAAAAATTAATTAACAGTTTTCAAAATTAAATTTGTAATTTATTAAATTAAAAAATCTATTTTTGGTTATTAAATTATTGATAAACGTTTAATTTACTCTCTAGATCACCTGCATTTATTTTAAGTGTTAATGATGTTTTGCCTTCGTATCAGGCAAAAGCTAAAACGGATTTGCCTCCATAACCATTAAAGCTCAATATAAAAGCTAATACTACAAATTGTAAATTAAATTAAAAGTATTTATTAATATAATGAGATATATGTTAGTTTATACAAATTGAATTTTTTAATTTAAATTTGATCTTTATTAGTGCTGTAAATAAATTTGAAAAATATTTTATTTATTTATTTTTACAAGTTTATTTTAAATAAATTTTTCATTTATTAACTGAATTAATTTTTGTTTAATATAAATTTAGTTAAATTATATATAAATTTGTGTTTTTTAAATTATAAATAATGTTATTACTTAAACATAATTTCAATTTTATTATTTTAAATAATATATACTTTTAATAAAAAATAAAATTTATTTGCAAAATTTATATTATTTATGTTTAAATAAAAAATATATTATATATATATAATATATATATTAATAAAATATTTTTTTTTAGATTTATAATTAAAAATAATAATAATTACTAACGTATCCACAAATATATATTAATTAAAAAAATTATTTATTTATAATATTTAAAAATTAATAAACAGTTTTCAAAATAAAATTTAAAATTTAATAAATTAAAAAATCTATTTTTGGTTAGTTAGTTTTTCGTAAGCAATTATTTTAACCCCTAGATCAGCAACATATATTCTAGGTGTTATTATTATTTTGCTTCCGTAGCCGCCAAAATTTAAATAGGATTCGCCTCCGTAAACACTGTATAGGCATATTTGTAGCTCAATGTAAGCGCTAATACAACAAACTGTAAATTAAATTAAAAGAATTTATTTATATAATGAGACATAATTATATTTTATAATTTAAAATAAGTAAATGCTCATTTAACTTATTAATACTATTTGGCTTACAAAATAAAAATTAAATATATTTAAAATTTTCAATAATAAAAAATTATTTATGCCAACTTTTACATTTAAGATAATATAAATCAATATTTTAATAAAAACACATAATATTTGTTATAAAATTTACTTGAAATAATTTACAAATAAATTTAAAAAATTTATTACAAAAATTAATTTTAAAAATATTTAAATATATTCAATGTAAAAGTTTCTTATGATTTAAAATATGAAAATAATTTGATTTATATCAGGAATCGAGAAGGTCGGCCGATCTAGGGGGGATCAAGGGAAAGATTTTTCTCAAAATTTTGGCAAAAAACCTAGGGGGGGGGGGATTAAGTGGCGGATTTTACCAAAAACTCTCATAAAATCCATAAATTTATGATAAAATTTTCTCTAATTTCACTGGATTTAAACCGGATTTAGCACCAATTAAGGAAAAATTTTCTCATTTTGGGCAAAGTACCCAAAGGCAACCGGCAAAACGGCTAGGGGGGAAGGTATTTTTTTCAAACAAAATGCTAGAGGGGGATAAATTCAAATTTTAAAAATCATGAGAAAATTTTGCCTGATCCCCTTCTTCTCGATCCCTGTTTATATAATGCCGATGCTGTAATTTAGTAATAGATTTATTATATGCTAAAATTTAAATTATCTACGAGCCCAAGCAAAGTTAAGGCCAAATGCTCCAGTATCTTAGTCACCAAGCGCTAGCTAAACTCCTAAGCTCAGGCGGGTGGCGCAGTGGTAATGCGTCCGCTCTCTAACCCTGAGTTAGTGGGTTCGAACCCCAGCTGTGGC
>JAQFXP010000306.1:0-34500 GCA_034693685.1 Belba bartosi | reverse complement strand
AAAAGCATAGAATGGCTACGAATTGGTGCGAATATCTACCGGTGCTAACGGAAAGAGAGTAGCGATGGCCGACGGATACGAAGTATTACTATTAGACGACAGCATTACACTCATGTCTGGCCGAACACAAGTCTATCTATGCTTTCGACCCAACATTTCAACCCAAATGAGTGCCGATATCTGCCGTTGGAAGTCGAGGAATGACTGCATTACTGATTACTGGCCACTACTGAACTGATGTGCTATTGGTTTGACTGGAAGTGCCGCTAATGTGCGGTCACTGGTATTACATTGCGTGAAGACATCTGAAGACAAGAATCCAGTCATTAATGATTAATCCAATTGACAATAGAATCACAAACTAATAGTCAAACTATAAACCATTAAAGACCTAAAACCAGACAAACGAGTATCTCATTTGTTGTTCAGACGCATTAACTCTGGCCAAACACAAGACTAACTGTGCTGTCAATCAACCCCTTCCCTTCAACTCAAACGATTGTCGAAGAGGTGATCATAAAAGTGATTGGAAGAGAAATTGATTGTTAAACGGTTGGCGACTGATTTAGAGCTGGTATGTCAGCAGTCATTGCTAAATTCATTCTCAATCTACAAAATAATAATATTCAGGCAATGCTTTGAATTAATTTAATTTTGTTATTTATTTTATGTCATTTAATATTTGTTCAAAATATAGTCAAAAATATTTTTAACATTAATTAATTAAATTTTGATCCATTAATGAATTAATTTATTTGTTAGTATAACTTAGCTTTCATTCAATGATTGCTTAGAATTCTTGGAATAACTTAGTATTGAATTCTATAATTAAATTGAATTAAACAATCGACTCGTCATTCTTGAGTTTATGATTGGTTTTACGCTTAAATGATTTGTAATTTTAATTGATTTACATTTTGTTAATAGCCTTCAATATAATGATAATAAGTTTGTCATTCAATACAGTTATATATAACTTACTAGTTAGTATATTCTGTATAGTAAATCAAAGTTTGGTTTAATTAAATTAATTAATTCGATTATGTTCTTAGATTTGTCGATTCTTATAGTGATTTGTGTTTGCAGTTTAATTCTATTAATCTGGTTCTTAGTTTGTTGTTTCTGTAAGTGTTGTTGTTGGGAATGTTGTTGTTGTTGTCAAAACGAGAATATCGTTTGAAATAATAGTAAGTTATAAAGAATTTATTTGACTTAAATTCACTTTTATTTACTTGATCGATTGATTTTGATGTTAAAACTATTAATTTTAAAACTAAAAGCTTTAAAGTTTAAAATTTGTAGGCATTTGAGACAACATTATAAATATATTGTTATATTGATTCACATCTATTGCAAGACATGCTTAGATGAAACGACAATAAAATGTAGTTTTGTTTCCCTTTTCTTATTACGAAATGACAAGAAGTGAAGTGTAAGCAAAACAAATAGAGAGCCTATTATTAAATGGGCAAACATTTGTATTTGTTATTATAGGCATATCATGTATTTGAGGACCGGAACCCAAAATAAACTCTACTCTTCTCTCCTGTCTGTCTGTTGAGGAGAGAGTTCTGGTCTGAACTGCAAATTAAATTATTTTATTTTATGCTAATATACACTAAGTTCTGCTTTTCTAAGAGATTTACTGTTTATGACACCGATAGCACTGATAGCTTTGGTAATACTTTTACGGAGATACTTTAAAATCATAGTTAAGGCTATTTGCGTATTGATAGCCAGTTCTGATGCGCCACTTGCCAGTGATGCTCCGTAGGCTGAGCCGCCTCTAAATCCATTAAATCCCTCCACAGTTTGACATCAACTGCTATTTTATCGATTACAGGTCTCCAGAGAGAGTCCCATCTGCGCCAAACCAAAACCTGGATCAACCTCTTCAATGCAGCCTCAATGCAGCTTCAATGCAGCTTCCCAAATTGAATTTACTAATATTACCCATTACTCCAGTCTCTCTCTCCCTCCCTCCCTTGCTCTCCCTCTCCTCTCTCTCTCTCTCCCTCTCCCTCTCCCTCTCCCTCCCCCTCTCCCTCTCCCTCTCCCTCTCCCTCTCCCTCTCTCTCATCTCTGTGCTCTATTCCATTCCTCCATCCACTCCATCACCAGAGAGATAGACATTGGATGTAAACCAATAGTAATGAAATTGAGCGCATCTTTACATGTTTTAGACAATCAATTACAGAAAAGATAGAAAACCAATGAATTGTAGAGAAAAGTCGTATTCATTACAAGTTTTTCTTTTTGTTTCAATTTTATTTTCAATTAATTCTATGAATCACTTAATTACTTAGAGTTTGATAATAAGAAAAACAATTAATTATAATTTAAATACAATAAAAAGAATAAAATTTACATTTAATTGAAAATTTTAAGACTAGAAATAGAGTGTTTGTATGACTCGAAATCAATGTATTTTTTAGTTATAACTTATAATATAACAAAAATTATTGTCTAATCTCTTGTGAGTACTGCGTGTTTCGAGAAAAGACATACAAAGTAGCCGTAAGGCCGACACGTGTTCTCTCAATTCGACTCTTCAGACCTACTGGTGATGTGAAGTGTGGCTCAAATGCACACAAAGCCAAAGCCCAAACTCGAGTGAAATAGAGTTATCATAACTTATGTCGACTCCACTTCATATTACTCTATGACTAGAAGTATAACATTCGGTATAACACAGACAGCACTGAAAGCGAATCTAATTATTCCAATAGTGTTCCGATAGAGTGAAGGCAATCAACTCTATGCTCAACACCGGCTGTTGTCGGCGTTCTTTTGAACCATTGGTTTGATTCTTCAACTTTATATATATTATTACACAAATTGGCAAAATTTCATATAATTCAATCATTTTAGTGAATTCAAACTCAAATAAATGTCTTTTGTTTCGCACAGTTATACAGTTATGCGTCCAAAACGTGGTTCAAATAAGCGATATAACAGATCGCGAGTCGAAGTATCTCTATTTTAGACAATTTCTTGTCCGGAGGAAGAGTCGGCAAAAGATGCCTCAACTCAGCGAAGGCAACATTGAAGGCCTCGACACGAATCCTCTCTCGGGTCGCGTGCGCTAACCTATACTTCTGCGTCGCTCTGCGTCGACGTCTCCGCTCTTCTCGGGTGAGGTGTGCCGTCGGCGCCGTATTGTTGCCGTTCGACGAGTTGTCGTTAGTCAGAGCCCCACCACTGCTGCTGTTCCGCACTCTCGCCAACGCGTGGGTCCGACGAGGGTTTGTTTGACGTATTTGTGTTTCACAGTTGGATATCAAAGCAGTCGGAGATATGATTGTCTGCAAACCAGTAGGCGATGAGCCTATGAATGGCATTGGGGTTGTGGCCAAACCATTGTACTCTTCGCTGCAGTTGTCGCCACTCTTTCGCATAAAAGAGATATTCGACTGAAAGTTCGCCGAATTTGTGTTTTCGATATTAGCCGTTGAGTTGACTCCAAATGAATACATGACTCAAGTTCTCGCACCTAATCGTCATTAAAGACAATTTCAAATAATTACTTCTTTTATAACTTTCAGAACTACTTAACAGTTTTCAGGTATTATTGTCTATCAGATTAACACTTCAGACTAATTATCAATAATAAAAAACATATAAATAAATGACACAATCATAGAGTCATATAAGTTAGTCCACCGCTAACTCTATCTCTTCATATCTAATCAATTCCCGCGTTATTTGCTTTCACTCTTCAGTTTAGATTTGAATAAAGTTTTCTTAATATTGTTTTGATATTATTAGACAAAACAAATTCGTCAAATGATCTCAATTTGTCTAGATTAAATAACTGAAAAAGAAATTAATATTCGAAACATATTTACATGTGAATATCACAAAATATGTGAATTTGTGCTTGTGTGCATCTAAACTATTTATGCACTTGTACATTTCTGTAGATTTTATTCCGGTATTTACAGGGGTAATCAAAAAGTGTTTATTAGATAATAAATATGCAATTATATGAGTACTGATAACATAATTTTTGATGAACTGGTGAAACATTGCAGTAAGTAATAGACAGTTGCAAACAAATTCAATTAATTTATCTCTTCGTTTTATCACAAGTTGGTATTTGCTGTCTATAATAGACGCGTGACTTTTCAACTTTAATAAAGTGGCGCTAAAATAATATTAATCTGTTCTCAAACAGAGTCTCAATTTCCATTAACTATTAATATATATTAATGGAAATGATATTAACTAATAAATTGCTGTTTGATTATACGATTAATTCAACTGTTGGTAAAATTCAAAAATATTTGTTACTTAAACTATGTTTTGCGATTGTATTGCAAATTGTAAATAAAGTTTTATAAATTTACAAAGGACAAATAAATCTACATATATAGTAATAAAAATAAATTTAAATAATATTTAAAGTTTAATGCTACAATTTTGAAATGTGTTTTGAAAACTAAATATATATATCAATATAATATGAAGATTAAACAAAATAATAAATTTGTCACATCTAATTAAAATGATCAAGTTTGAAAAAATATATTTTGTAGTGGCTTCTAATCTAATCAATTTAAAAATTAAATTTTTGTTGTAAAAATGTTATTTTATTTTTGTTTTAATTTCTATAAAATAAATGAAACAAATATCAGCTTGTTAAATATAATTATCTAAATGAGTCATGACCAGATTTCAGTGCAAAAATCGCGTACAACTTATTATGTAACAAATTTTTTATTTTAAGCATTACATTTTAATTAAGCGAACTTATATCAAAATTTCTTGTTTAGAAAAATTATTCGTGCAAGTTTAATAAGTTTTATTAATTAAAAATAAATGATTTAATTTTCAATCTTAATTAAAAGTTTAAACTTATATTAGAAGAGAATATTTAACTTATTTACGAATTTTATAGAAGAGATTTTCCAAAAAAAAACATGAAAATGAGCTTTTACAGAAATTTGCTATTTTATATTTGTATTTTTACTTTTGCTTTGCATAAGATTTGTAAATTTAAAAAACAATTTTACATGGCTTAGATTGACATATTAACTTATTAGTTAAGGATTTATAATAAAATTTATAAAATTAAAATATTAATAAAATAAATCAATTAAAGTTTAAAATATAAATAGTCTGAAAATTTACTAAATTAAAAAAAACTCCAAAGTTAAACTAACATTAGTTTATTAACCAAGCGCAAATATCAATGAATAAAAAATAATTTAAATCTTACCGAAGGAACCCTGACTTGAAGTGAACCGAAGCGAATAACTACTGAAGAGAGTATTTCACAGTATTTGTGCTATAATTCTGTATTAACTGGATTTTTCACATCACTAATAAGTTTTGGTAACTCTCTTGGGCTCTGAATTTACATAAAACCAATGGAGACAGAGGTCTAACACAGGTCTCCTGAATCCCATTTCAACAATTATTGGCGTTTTTGTCCGAAACCAAATGACTCACAAAGTGTTCATCATTTCTGATGTGGGAATAAAATGCAAAAATGCAATGAAGAGTGAAATGAAAAAATATATTCGTTTAGAACAATAAGTGCATTTAGTTTTGCAATAATTGTTAACGAATTAAAAATTAGCAAAAGATATGTTGGTTTTAATTAAGGACATACTAGTGATCACACAATGAGGAAGAGCTTAATTAAGTGAGTTTTACTAAATTAGTATTGAATAGAATTTATGGCAAATTCTGTAATACTATTGCCATTCAAATGAAGAGACAATTCCAGAGAAAAGGGAAAGTGATGTCTATTTAATGGTATAGTTTTAGTTTATCGGTCCGTTGATTACTGTTGAGCCGGAAGAGCTAATTATATGTCTCTGGTCTCTGGCCTGCATTGACTGCACTCTCACATGAAACCTATCAAACCTTCCAAACCTATCCAATTGAGTTTTGCCACTGGAATAAGGCTATGCTTTTGCTATCATTCAAATAGATCCACATTTTTTCATCATATAATGCAGTGACAGATGGGATGCATGGGCTGGGATGGGATGAAATAACATGCATATATATATACATGTATAGAGAGGACTACGAACTACACCAAATAGATCGACTCAACTAGGCTTTCAAAACAACTAAACAGTTTCGGGTCTCTCGTCAAGCCCTGAGCCCATTCATAATCCCTTTACGTTTGTGATGCAGTAGTGGCTGTAAGAGTCGTATAATTTAATTCATGGAATTAGCGATGAGAGGAGATCTCGATTTGCATCACAACTAATATTAGGCCTATTATCAGATCGAATGACTTTTAGGTTTTTTTAGATATTATTTTTTAGTTTCACAACATTTGATACAGTCTTTTAAATTCAAATCAAAATACACAACAGTTTAACTAAATTACAATAAAAATTAACATTTTATACAATTATTTATACATTAAAGTAATGTTGTCTCAAAACATAAAATGATTGTCTGGATCAACAGTGACTCACCTTTTCTTTCAATCAAATGTTATGTCAAAGTTATAATCAAAACAAAACTTTAAACAAATTATTTCACTTTTGACTAACTATATCACAAATGAATTAATTGACTCTTAAATGGAGGTATTCTCACAGTTAGTGTTGGCTTTTCATCACATATTGTTCACAAGTCTCAACTCATTCTAATCGCTAACTAGAGATAAATGAGAGGAGAGAATGAGATCCTATAGTATATACATATAAATAGCTGAACGAAGTATTGCCTTATTTGCTGAACCAATCAATTGAGGCAATGGTCCGATCGATGCCTCACTCGTCGAACCAGATTTAGCGCTTTTAAGTGAGAGGAGAGTCTTGTTTTGATATTGAGTTTAATAATAAAATTTTATTATAGAATACCATAACTCAGAATAAATTGTTTGGATTTAGCTTAAGTCCGACTCAAGACTAAGTGATATTGTGGCCAAACAATACTTTTCAGACAGTTCTCAAAGCATATGCTTCTATAGAGCATTAGAACATCAATTGTGTCTTCCCTTCACATTGTATCGATGTTTTACGAGTTCTCTAAAACATTTTCAGAGGTTTTCAGTCAAAAGAAAAAACTGTTTTTCATTTCAGATCAATCAATGCTGGCTTGTTTATTAATGCTGGTTTTATAATTGCAAACGCTTGTTGAATTATTTTATTTAGATTATCATGATTTTTTTCTTACCAGTAACTAAAGCAACCATTTCTTAAAACTGGATTTTAATTTTAAAAATACTAAATTTGTTAAATATATTTTATCAATTAATAAAATACATTGATTATGTACCATTAATAGTCAATAATAAAATATATAAATTTAAACTTGACCGCTTCTGATACGATATATCGATATGACTTTAAGTCAAACTTATTCCTCAAAGAAGCAGATCATTTTACTGCACAATCTAGCCAGATAGATTTAAATGTTTGCTAGTAAAAATTGGTAAAATAAAGTTTAACTCAAAAATTGAAAATGTCCTGCGATTGCAGAAGTGGGGGAGAGGAGGGGCAAAAGATTTTTTTATTGCATTAAACTACATAATAAAATCAATTAACCTTAATAGATAAAAACCGAATTTAAATTTAAACTGAATTTAGCTTTTATTTAACCAAAATTCTTAAACAATTATATTACATTTTCTAGAAGAATTTCTTGTCTCTTGCAAAAAGTCAGAAGGATAAATGATAATTCTTAAAATCGGGAAAATTTGGCTTTCCTTCTTTATAATTTGGGACTAAATTCAGTTAAAATTAGATTTAAACAGAGATTGTAAAGAGGGATCAGCCAAAAATCCATCTGGTTTAGAAAATTGGTATTGAAATCCCTCCTAGCATTATATTAGCGAAAAACTAGCCCTTATATATTTTGTCGGCCGCCAAAGGCCAGCAATTTTTTTTTTTGAAATTTTAATCAAATTTGGGATATTTTTCCTAAATTGTTGCTAAATCCGTTTTAAATCCAATTAGATTAAATAAAATTTTATATGGGTTTTTTGAGGATTTTTGAAAAAGTCTCTCCCCTGATATCCCTAGGGTTTTGGCCAATTAAAAAATCCCTCCCCTGATTTCCCTGGATCGGCCGATCTTCTTAATCATCTTTTATTTTAATAGGTATAAAAAGATAAGTAAATTATTTTATTGTATTTGCAAAACGTAATTTAAAACAAATGATTATTTTGTTTAAATTTAAATGACAACTAAAATCTTTTGTTTTACAAACATTTAACACAAAAGTAAATAATAATAATCTATTAATATTATTGTAATGTTATCTTACTAATTAGTCAAAGGGCATGTCGGAACTCGATATCTATAGTTAAAAAATTCAATAATGATATTCTCAAAATGATATGTGATCTATTTCATAGCAATTTACATAAAAATTATTTGTTTAACTATAAACAATAATGCACTAGGATACATTTTATTTCCAAATTTCAATGGTGTAACAATTATATTGTAACGGAAAATGACATTTAAAATATATAAACACGATTTTCATATTGCTACACCAGAGTACCCAGAAGTTTCTTTTAAGTAAACTGTACTATATTAAAATAGCTTGTAAATAGACCCCACTTTATATCTGGGTCTTCTGGTATAACAATATGAAAATCGTGTTTATATATTTTAAATGTTATTTCCCGTTACAATATAATTGTTTCTATAAATATTTCATTTAATTTTTAATTCTACTTTAATATATGCATGTAATAGTGAAAAAATAATTAAAATATCTCATTTAGTTTGTCTGTAAATTAAGTTTGAAATTTATAAACTGTAAGAAAATATTGCATGCATAACTCTTCAAATAATGAAATTAGAAAAATATTTTTTGCATATTCTACTATTATATTATATAAATTAATTATGATTAAAATAAATTTTAAAATAAACAATTTTCCCGATCTTCCGACATGGCCTTTCTAATTAATTTTGGAATAAAAAAACACAAAATTTATTTTTGAAGTTAATCAGAAATTTGACTAATTAGGAAAAACAATAAATTGTTTCTTATTCAAATAACAGAAGTTGACTGTAACTTAGTAAACTATAACTGTATTAAACTGTAAACTAGTAAATACAGTAAGAAATTGTTTAATGAATTTTTTACATATGCTTTATAAGTTAAATTGGTATTATATTTTACAAGATTTTTACAATAGATATTAAATTAAATTACTGTACAGACAAATCCAATCAAAGTTGTCTAAAATTTTACTATATAACGTAACTACAGTATTATAATATAAGTATTTTATATAAGAAATTAATTAAGAAATTAAATAAGTATTTAAGTTTAAGAAATAGATAGACATCAAAGTTTTCAAATTTATATCTTATTAAGCTTATAATTTTTTTATTTTAAATTGGTAATAAAATTTAGTAACAGTCGCAAAATCAGTAAATTCAATAAAATTTATAATCATTTTCTTTAATTTTTATTTTAAACTTTTGTTTTAATTAAAATATGTGTTATAAACACAAGTTTAAAATAAAATTTGTTAATCTATTTTAAGTTCAATACTAGTTTAAAACTTAAATTACTTATTAAAAATATACAAGCTATTCTATCATTAAATTTATTAGCATATTTTTATTTAATAGCAAATTTTTTAAACAACCTCGATTGGATTTGTCCGCAAAACCATTAAATTTTAATTATAACAAAATTAAGAATAATTCTAATTTATTTATACAATTAAATATAATATAATAAAGTTTTGATAAAAATATATCCTATTCTTTAAAAATATCACAGTATTTTAAATATCAAGTTTAAACAAATTATTCTTGTCTAATAAATTCTATCAAAATTGCTTTTTAGAAATATTTCATTTATTTCTTTATCAAGAGATGGCAGTAAATATATATTGTATAAAATTTCGTAGAAATACAGTAGGAAACTTTATCATACAATATCTTATTATTAATTATTGATCAATATTGTATAAGAAATGATGCATGCTAAAATAATCTAGAAAATATTTAATCATATTTATTATTATTCAAATTTTATTATTTACCATGTAATTTAAATTGCAAAATAACTATTATTAATCATATAATTTAAAGTTATTTTTCAGATTAAGTATGAAATTAGAAATTTAATAAATAAACTAACTTGTAAGTTCTTATATAGCTCTTGAATTAGATTATAAATGTACAGTGTATAAATTAGTAAAATTGTTTTTGCTTTAAAAATTTATTTTAAATATTAAAATTTCTAAAAACTAAAGACAATTGTTAAATAAGTAAGTAATAATAATAAGTAATATATTTTTTATCTTAATCTAGTTTTAAAAATAAATTTTAGACAATTTATAAATTATTATTATTAATTGAAATAATTATTTGCTTTTGTATTATTTGTAAAATCAAAGCATAAAAATAATAATAATATAATTCTAAATAAGATAGTCTTAAATCGAGCAAAGTAACATAAAACGCTCAAGAGTATATCCTAAGTCAAAATAAATTCACATGTCAATTTATACAAAAGTTTTATTGCTTATTTATTAGTAAAAATAATTAATTAGAAAAGTTTAATATTTTTGTTATTTTAGTATTTTGTTTAACTTGTTTGATTTTATTTAATTTGTTTAATCTAACATTGTTTCTATTTTTATTAAAATTACTTATTAAGTTAATATTATTAAAGTTTAAATTTGTTTTTTGAAATTGATCTATAAAATAAATTTTGAATTTATATATTATTTAAAATGTAGAATAATTTGTAATTATTTTTAAAAATTAATCTCGAAATTTAGATAATCTCAGTTAAAATATGTTCCAGGATAGTTTTTGAGTTTTGCTCGGATTAAGCACTTTCTGATTCATAATCTAAAATAAAATTTTCAAAAATTATTAACAATTTATTAATAAAAATATAAAAGCAGTTTTTTGCAGTTGTATAAATAATAAATTAAAAAAATATAATTTTTATTGAATTCAATTGATACAAATTTAAAAAATATAATATTAGAAGAATTTTATTACAGAAACTGAGTTGCCGTTACAAACCATTTGTCAAATGTGTCGACAAACTTAACAATGCAGTGAATTAAGATATTTCTGAAAATTGAAACTAAGTTGAAAGCACTCAATCATTATATACAATACGATAACAATCAAATGACTATAATTGACAAAATTATTTATACAATTATAATTGAATTTAAAATATAACTACTTTGTATACTACACCCGTGGAATCAATACATTCCAAACATGTACAATATATATACGTATATAGATATAAAATTACAAATTCGTAACGCAATAAAAAATCTAATTTTAACACAATCTGACTAATGACATGATAACAAGATTAGCTTTAAAGTTGACATTTCTTAGTAATTATTGTAGCATAATCAATTATATCTTTCAGTCTTATAATGTTGTGGGTTTAATTAATGCGATTAAATTGTAGTTAACTTATGGTTAATTTTAATCATAAAGTATAAACATATAAAACTCAATTTGGAAATATTTGGTTGAACTTGAATACGAATCTAAAGACAAACTTGAATTGAAAGATGAAGCTGAAAGTCCTTAATTCAAAACGAGTTTTTCTCATTTTCACAAAAAAATTTAAACAAATATTTAATCAAAACTTTCACTCTTTGTAAAACACTTCCCTTGAAATGTATTTTTTTCACAACAAAGAGCTGTTTTTAAATTAAGTAAAATGTCCTTGACTCATTCCCTCCAGTTCCCAATTTGCACAAATATATATATAAAGAATATAATAAAAATAATTTCATTTCACATCACATCAAAATTTTTATGGTTTTAATAGTAAAGCATAGCTTAGAATAAAAGTCATTCGAGTTATGCATCATTTAAGATGAATTCAAACGTTTGAATCCATAAAAAAATTATTTTTTTCTACTTTTTATCATTTAATAGAAAAATTCGTTTAAAATTTATAGCTGTTGTGAAATAACTAAAATTTTTCTTAATATAAACTGTTTGTTTGAATTTTTATCTCTAAAGCGTAGTCTTGATCAGTTTTTAATTAAATTTCATGAAAAAGTCAAAGCCTTAGGTTTTATTAAAAATATTTTGGAAAATATACTTTGTTTGAGATAAAAATATCAAGAGTAAATGTAGTTTACGCGACAAATTCTAAACGTATACAACCTTCTGCTCAATATATTATAAATTATAATATTTAATTAAAATTTGGTATTAAAAACATAACTGGAAATAATAATTAATTAAAAATAAGTTTATTTTCAGTTAACACTTGATTTGTAGTTTAATTTTATTAATAAATATATTTTGCTGGTATTGCGTAGAAAAATAGCTAAACATGTTATTTATTTGACTTCATATATGGCTCAAATGACTAATTCTAAAAATATTTAAACATTTTTTTAATTAAAAACTATTTCGTAAAAAGAAACAATTGTCGACATTGAATGACAACTAATATTATTAATAATAGAGTAGAAACTCGAAAAAAGTCAAAAAGACAAACAAGCCATTTGCCATTATTGAGTCATTTAATTAATACAAATTGAATAAACAACTTGTTTATAAATAAGTATAATAGAATCAAGACCAATTATTTGATTACACATGCTAATATAAAATATAAAACAAAAACATTTTAAAACAATTATTTTAAAACTGACATGTTTGCTTACATAAAAACTGTAATGTTGCAGTTTTAATTGAAATTTGTTTCTCTCATTATTTAAAAAAATAAGAAATAATACATTAATCAGATTTGTCAAACAAATTGTGTTTCAAATATAATCGATGTTTCTCTACATTATCTAATCTTAAGATAACATTCAACATAAGTCAGACACATGTGGGTCAGACCTGTAAGTGTGACCAATGAGTGACACAAATGTCAATTTAAACAGGAAACATTTAATGCAACTATTCCCTAATGATCTTTAACCCAAACCATATCGGGTTAAGAATTTGAGAAAATGTTATATAAAGTTTGGACATCCTCGACAAATGCTCAACTTTCAATCTTTATTTGTTATGGGCAATATTATAACACTTATATAAAAATTTCCTTGTTCATTTGTCGTTAAAATAAACACTTAACAAGTTTTTTGTTTGGAAAGCCAAAAGAGTACACAAAAAACATATTAAAGTAATGAATAAGAAATATAAAATTTAGAGTGGCTCAAATAAACAAGCATTGGTACAGAGCTGGTACTGCTGGCACTGTACAGCTAATGGCTATTACTCTGTACAGTACTCATGACTGTTCATAACATAACATAACTTTTGGTGGCATTGATGGCATATGCGCTGAAAGAGGGCTTCCGTTGTAGGGATTGCATAGAATCGAGAGTTTGTCTGACAGTATAACAGCGATTATATTAAGCGATGACTTCAGCGAAAGCACTAAAAGCTTTTCAATTGGAACCGAACCGTTCGAAAGCCTAAGTTTTGGTGAGTGTCTCGACTACTCTACGCATTTGCCGCAACTTTAATGAGTTGTTTATGTTATGTTAGTCCTGTTTTAGGGTGTGCTTCGTTAGCAACACTCATACATACAGACAATTCCTGACTCTATTCATAATTTCTATTGAATTTCGCTTTAAATTTATGCGAAAACTCTAAAAGATTTAGAGGACTTCGAGTTTGTGGCGAACCTGTAATGAGTTAACATTGAAAGTGAAGGCGTGAGACGGTTGACGGCTAGGGATTCGGATTACTCTACACTCCTTCCACTCTCTACACTCTCTTCACACTAACTCTCATTCATTCAGTGCTTTACTATCGTTTGATTGGATTTCCGAAACAAATCTAATCAACAATTCGACAAATATTT
This sequence comes from Belba bartosi, assembly GCA_034693685.1. NCBI lineage: Eukaryota > Metazoa > Arthropoda > Arachnida > Sarcoptiformes > Damaeidae > Belba > Belba bartosi. The sequence goes on along the minus strand of JAQFXP010000306.1, from coordinate 20,727 downwards.
CGAAATTTACAGAAATCTTATTTTCCAATTGACTAAAGTGTTGATAAAAAAAAAGTTTATATTTATCTAATAAAGTAAGTCGTCTCGAAATTAAGTCGACATTAATTCCTAATTATTTTTAGAAAACTATTCTAAACTTTTTGTTTATGAAAAACAGTTTGAAATACTAGTTAACTACAAGAATGCCACAATCCAAGCATCTCAACTATTACGGGTTTCTCGGATTATTTGTTGCCGTGAGTTCTAATCTATTATCTATTATATACATCTGACACACCCACACTAACATCTCACCCCTCCTGGCCCGCAATTTCCGCCACATTTTTCAAATTCTATGCAAATTATTGAATTTAGAGAAAGAAAAAAAACTAAAATATTTCACAGCATTTGTCTAAATGTTATTTCAATTTTGCAGTCGATTAGGTAAGCAAATGATTTATGATTGCAGACTAAACTAAATTTATTTTTAACAAATGAACTCAATTCTAAGAATTGGATTAAACCTTAAAAGACGTGATATATTAAGTGCTTAAAACTGTATATTTAAATGATAGTAACATGAATAACTGTTACAACTTGCTTCTATAAGGCTATCCTCAATGTGACTCAGCCCAAACTTACGACAATAAACATAAATTAAATTTTGAATAAATAATATTCTGACAAATTTTATTTCTAGTAATTTTTAACTTAAAATATTTTTATTATTCCTAAAAACAAACAAGTTGTTGAAATATTTATTGCCATTTAATATCACATAATTGTTATAAAAATATTTAGATTTAGTTTTAGATTTTGAATATTTTACGACGACTTGTATTTGCATTTATATTATTAAACATCAATCATACGATTTGGAAATTTCCGATTTTTATCTTATATTTTATTTTTTTACTTCTCGAAAGTTTTAATTATATATTAAAGTAAACATAAGATAATTCTAAAAAAATATAATTTTCCAAATGTTTGACATATTTATTGATTTAAATGATAAAATGGGTCAAAATGTGCAAATAATAGCAAAACTAATTGGTCTTATAGTTGGCTTCCGTCGCATCGTTTTTCATACTGAAGAACAAAGACTGTTCGGTATTAACGGGCGATGACTACCCGAAACTGGAGATAATCCAAATAACCGGAACAATTACTGGAGTCGTACTATTCTTATTGGGATTCTTCAATATCGCCGGCATTTTATATGACATTAAGATCTTATTCTTCGCAGCAATTGGTAATAGAAATAAATTATATTGTATTGTATTGTATAGTATTGTATAAATTGCTGATTCGATTGTATTGTATGTTATGTTTAGTCGCGATTCTAATCATCGCTGGCGTCATGTTTTGGGGCGCTTTCATAGCGTTCTCCGAGCCCTGTGTCGGCTCTATATTGGGTATAAATGTTTCGGTTTTCGATAAAAATGCGTTTAAGGCCGAAGACGGACACAATATCGCGGTATTGGTGTTGGACGTGTTGGCCGGAATGATGCTCTCGTCCATTGGGTTCACATTCGGGAAACGCCTCTAAGATCTCATTATTTGTCATTTCATAAAATATATATATTATATAAGTTTACAATATATACTAAACACTGCTTTCAAACGCATCAATATTCTCGGCTTTTAAACAACAATTTGAACGAATAATTCAAATGACTTTTATAACGATATACTCAATAAATATAAAGTTAATCTCAATATACGATTAGTGTAGAGACAGTTAACGTCCGTTTGGATATGTATTCTATTTTGGTATCCAATGCTTAGATTAGCGTTAGTTAACTCAATGATAGTCTAATGACAGCAGAGAAGCCCTATTACGCTATAATCGATCGATTTCTTGCGTTTTTAGTTCAGCTCCCGATCTGATTGTAATAATATCTCTATCTCTTAGTCTCACTCTTTTGTCTAACTATTCACTCACTCTCTCTCTCACTCACTATACTGTATACCTGTATTTGACTTTTGGTTTGATGTTGTATTGTATTGAATATTTGTATTATTATTATTATAATTACTATTATAGTCAACATTTCTATAAAATAACTTAAATATTTCAATTCCGTCTAAACTATTTAAAAATTAATACATAAATGATTTGAAACTCAAAGTAAATCTCTATTATAAAGCGTTAATTCGTTTGTTTTCGAAAATTACAATTCCTGTCACTTGTATTAAATTCAATTTTAATTTTTTCTGTAAATTTCAATTTTGGTTTAATTAAAATATCTATTAATTATTTGTTGAATGTATTTAATTACAATTTGTTAATGACTATCAAATTTAATAAATGCATTGAAATTAATTTTAAAAAGTGATCTGAATGTGACGTTTGATTTAATCAGTAAACTATTTATATAACACATAGTCAGCGAATTAACTTGGAGATAAGTAATAAATGTTTATAAGTTTGCATTACTTTTTGCACATTTATTGATTTAATAATTAAACTAGCTTAAACTGAATCTAATTATTTTAATTAAATATTAAATAAAATTTTCTCAAATTTAGACCAAAAATTTAGTAAATTAAAAAAATTGTTCAGGCAAAAATTTGTAACGAAATAAATACAAAAAAAAATTTTTAAGTGTATAAAATCAAATACCCCATTGGAAATCCCTAAATGTAACCAATCATTTACCAATCAATTGAAATGTCACAGCCTATGACTCATAGAAAACAACCAAGTCAAATTTAATTAATTAAAATTAAAAATTAATAAAGTTTTTGAAAATATTAAAATGCCAAATAAAAAATTAATTTGTATTTACTTGGAGCACAACATAAAATTACCATAATAACTAATATAACCCTCCGGAGCCCATAGCTCTCCCAAATAATTGTAAATTTATATTAATAGTTAATTAGTTTTAATAAGTATATATATAAATATACCAAAAGTACCAATACTACAATGGGTGTTTATATTCATCCCTAACCTCGTAATTAATTAGGTTTTGTTTGAGAGAACCCTGGGCTCAATTTAAATATTAGATTACAGAATTGTTTGAAACAAAGAAATTAACAATTAAGTTAATGCAAATGTGCAACCATTTAAATCGAAAACAAAACAGCAATTCTAGTTCTAGCAAGACAAAAATAATAGTAGGATGTACTGATGTACTGGCTCTTTGAAAGCAGAGCAAAGTTGATCCCAGACCCAGATCAGGGCCTTTGATCTGTGCTGTCGTCGGCACGTCTGCAAAACTACTTTTCAAACAAATTTGACTTTTTGTGTCTCAAACCAAAAGCTGTGATTTTTTGTCAGAACCAAATAAATTGGTGGCATTTCCCACATGTCTTCAGTGGTTTTGTGGTCTATATAGAGCTACTGATTGCGTGATTATTGAACTCTATTTTTAGATTTAATCAAATGTCAAACGACGTGAAAGATTTGATATTAAAGTAAAAGCAAAATCAAAATTGTTTTCAAAAATATTTTTGAAAAACAGAAAGAAATGTTGAAATTAATGGCTTTACTATAAAATTAATTGTTTTTTAGTTTTTATTGAATACCTAATTGAGGCCATAATAGCTTAAACGCAGCTATAATTCGAACTAAAAAAGGAGTATTAAATAAATGGTAAATCGTTTCCACAATTATTTAAGTGATTAACCTTTAAAGTGAACTTCAAATCAATTTTATATTTTGAATATCTATTCAATGCATATATGAATTGAATGAATGAATAATTGAAAGAAATATTTAAATAAAGAAAAATTGCACTTTATAAACAGTTTAAAGAAAAACGGAATAACTCTGTAATCGATTGATAAAACATATTTCGTGCGAATAATGACTGATCCGACGAATTGGGTCTAAATGTGGAACAAATTATTTTTTTTCTCTTAGAACTAACTATTTGTCAATATTTGAAAAAACCGATTCAATAGAAGAGTTAAATATAGTTTGGATATGACGTAACAAATAGATAACAAAAGATACTTTTCCTGTAATTTAATTTTTATTCAATTTATTACAATTTAATTTCCACATGAGTTCTAAAAGTCAACATTTTTTTGCAGTTGGAAACAAAAATCGATTTAAAAGCTGTTAATAGTTTTGACATAAATTAAGGTTAAATAAAAATAACTAAAATAATTGTTTACATAATATAATAGTTTCTAAAAAAGGAAGCGATTGTGTAGTAGTGGACAAAAATCGATATAAAGTTTCGGCAATTAATTGGGAAAACATTTATTATTTATGACTTGTGTTGAGAGCAATCAAAGCGTTATTATATTGATATAATTCGTATAACTTATTAGAGCTTAGAATCAAATAATAAAATCACAAATCAATGTATAATCAATTAATACCTGAATTGTCTGAACATTCAATTGTCGACAAATATAGTCAATACAGAGATGTAGTGAAGAAGTACTTGAGAACTGAATCGGCCAACCATGGCTCTACCAATTCCATACAACCCATACATTCAGTCACTTATATCACTGGCTGTACTGCGATGTGATTGAGGGCCAGGACTGTTGGCACTGGTGCTGCTCTTGAACTGGGATTGACATATAGGACAGGGGCCGCCCAAATGAAGATCGAGTTGAAGAGTCGAGTTGTGTTTAATGCCGTAATCACTAAGAGTGCGCAAATCGGCCAAATCCCGGCCCTCCATCAACAGGCGCTGATCGCACGGAGAGATGCCCTCCTGCTCGTGGATCTTCACCTTCACTATCTCGATGGTCTCGCTCGGGTCGACCTGTACTTCGATTGTCTTATTGGACAACGTTTTCACAAATATCTTCATTCCGTCCCTAAGTCTGAGCACCAGATGTCTCAGAGATTCTTTGTGTATATTATAATAACTCAAACTCTTCTGGTCCTCGAGTTGTAGTCCGGCGAAGAACAACAACTGCTGGTCAGTTGGAATCGCTTCGATGGTACAGATCTTGGCCTTAACGCTCTCAATGGTGTCGATAGTGAGCACATCCACAGTGATGACTGTGCCGTAAAAAGTAATATTTAAACTCTTGTGTTCACTGGTCTGAGAGGCGACACAAGCGGTGGACAGAGTCGGCACAGACGACGAACAGTGCGGATGTGGTGAGTGAGGGAATGGATGCAAATGATGGAAGTGTTGATGCGATTGGGAGTCACTCAACGAAACACACATTTCTTTGCTTCGTTTGTTCGGCAGGTCTTTCCAACTGCTGCCGGCGGCGGTCGGGCGCTTACGGCCAATGCCGGTTCCGGTGCCGTGACCTTTGGACACATGGCAGTCGTCGTCGTCGTCTTCGGTGGTCTCGTATTGCTTTTGGATCTGTTCTAACGTGTGTTGCAATCGAGTCATCTGATCATTGAGTTGTGCGAACTGGCGCTCGTGTTCAGTCACGTTCTCTTCGGTGAGGCGTTTGTGGTTCTTCAGATCATTGATCTGTTCCTCCTGAAGCCGTTTCCAGTTTTTCAATTCATTAATTTGTTTTTGCTGTGAATTGACTAATTCCCTCAAATCGGACAAACAGTTATGTTCTTCGACTTGATTTCGAAGCAGTATTAGTCCACAGCCTTTCTCACAGATTATCGGTTTGTATGGATTGAAATCACATTCATTGCAATGCGTTTGAAGTAATTCCAGTTTTATCACTGAATTACACCCGAATGAGGCTATCAGGTAAAAGTGTACCGCATTATACATCATATTGATACACACATACACTATACTGTAGTCTATGTACTAAACATTACAAACATTATTAGTATTAAACAAACAATTGTTTCATTAATTATCTAAATATTCAGTTAATCAAAGCTAAGGAATATAACTAAACAAAAGTAATTCGAAATTATTATCTAATAATAGCCTCAAATAAAAAGTTTTTATCGATTGCGAAATGAATAACATTTAGACATAAATTGATTAAAAAAAGATAATTATTTACTGAAACCTAAGAAATAGCAAAATCCGGGATTACTATTAGGGCTCGAATTACACATATTTGTCGACTAAACCCAATCTGTTCCCTATCTAAAGGTCAACTCAATTCAACTCAAAATATAGTTTTTGATAATATTTGCAATTAATTGAATGTATTTTATATTAAAATATAATTTAAAAAATCAAAACGTAATCAAATAAATGGATTCAAACCGTATTCGCATTTAATGTCTAGTTTTGCCAAAAAATTTCTCAGAACTCTTGGCGCGGGTTTGAGGTCCGAAGAGTTGAGTGGCTGTCGATCGACGGGACAGTTGTTCTGTCTTTGAAGCCATTCATTGATGCAGTCGCTGCAGAAGGTGTGCTCACAGTCGGGCGCCTGGACTGCCTCCTCGAGCACAGAACAGCAGATCTATGCAATTGTATGCAAACACAACCATTCGCTCAGTTTACGACTTAGGCTCAGACTTGGGTTAAGACAATAAGACATTAAGAGTCTTCAGATCACTTACCGGACACTTGAGTTCGTCGTCGACTTCATTCTCAAAACGAGTCAAATCGTAACCCATTTTCAGTCAATTATTAATTTGTTTTATGTCTTAATTAAAACGATATTTCAAACAAAAACTGTTAATCAGTTTATTTAGATTTAGTCTAAATCCAGAATCACTTAAAGGGATGAAAAATAAGATCAAATCATATAAAAACTGAATAACAAATACATTGAATAAAAGCCAATATTTTTCAATCACTTAATTAAAAGATTTGTTAAAAAGCGTTCAATTGGTTTGCGTTCACAACAAACACTGTTTTGTTTTCCGTTGGTTTGGTGTTTGAGTTGATTCGTCGATCGAAACCGAAATCGATATCAATTCGTATTAACCAAACAATTGATTAATTGATTAATTAATTAATTAATTGAATTAATATTGGATTCAGTTGTATCTCCAGTTCTCACAAACCTTTAAAGACTCGAAAGACTCGATTTGAACGCTCTATACATAAGAGGCTATACTTTGTATTGATTTCCTGCAGAGCAGACGAACACAATCAGAGTCTCAGATAAAACATTTTACAAACGTAAACAACGTTACGATTTGAGCATGTGTGGGAAGTTGAACAAAAGCAAATAAACAAGTTTAGAGCAATGGCTTGCTATTCGCTTATCTCATTTCAATTGCATATTTGTTAAGCTGGAGGTAATGTAGTTTGTGTTGGCTATACAATTCTGTATGCTGAGTGCACAGGCAGCTTGACAATGCGATAAGTAGGCTGGCCAACTTATTGCACATTTAAATCTAGCATTTCAAATACAAAAGAGTTTATGGCAAGTATATTATATTGTATTTTGCATGCTACATTTGTATTTTAAGCTTGTTTCAAGGCTATTTTTGAACACTTACTCATCTAATATTATTGGGTCAAGACGATATTTGAAAAAGTTAATACAGTTTAGAGCTTTGAAATAAATAACAAATAAATTGAAATTTAATTTAAAATTTTACTAAAATGAAAGGGTTTTAAACCTCATTTTCCTCTTTCCAATTAATTAGTTTTTAAAATCTGTTAAAAATATTTACTGTAATTAAGTTTATGCTTCTATAATATGGATTTACAAATCAATGTTGTTAAATAATTTAAAATAAATATTTTATTATGATAAAATCTTATTTCAAGCAGGTTATGAAGACAAAATTTAGAAATAAAGTGTTGGCGACCCCAGTGGTCGGTTCCCCCAACCGGTTGTTACATAAATCCTTTACACAAAAAGCGATTGAATAAAAAATTAATATAAAATCTTACGAATCGAAGATTAAGTAATACTTTTGCTAAATGACCTAAATTGCACTTCACTTTAGACTAGAGAGAGAGAGCACTTGCAAACAAACTCAATGTACTGTAGTTTTAACATGTTAAAATACTTAAAATGAACCAGAAACGTTTCATAACGTATAAGATCTTCAATTTATCACAGCTTTCATTTAATAATACATTTATGTATAATATCAATATTGTGTTATTTTATGCCTGTTCAAATTATATCATAAATTATCTAAAAATAAATTTGCATTAATTTAAAAAATAATTTTTTTAGCAAACGGCTAAACAAAACAAAAATTTATAATTATATTGCAATTAAATTTTAGTTACATTTTATAATTGTTTGATAAAAAAGATTTCAGCAATCTGACTTACGCTAATGGGTTAGGTTTATAAGAATAGACTTAAATTCTTTCTCTATTCAAAGCTTTTATAAAAACTAATAAATTTTTACTATAAAACTAGATTTAGTACTAAATAAGTGATAAAAATAATGACATTTTATGCGATAATGATTAAACGAATACATAGTTGAGAACCTGTGCTCATATAAGTGAATGCGACATTTGAAAGCTGAAACCAATCACTAATTATAATTACTGTATCACTACTTTTAGCAAAATTTTGATTATTTTGTTCAGACTTTCTGAATAACATACAGTGAATCAGAGCTGATCCAAACCATATCCTCAATGAATTGAGTTTTTTGTCATTACTTTTGAGTTTTGGATCAGAATTTGTTAGTAAAACAACTTTTTTAGCGCCTACTCATTGTATGATTGAATGAGAAATAGATAAATTGCAAACTAAAGGTGAATAGAGTGCTAGAACAGCTCAACTCAATTAATGTCTGTTTAAATAGGATTTCTGTATTTGTGGCAATTTTATGCATACTTTTCGATTTAGTTTACAGTTTAATAGTTTTAATTTCCAAATAATTCGCTCTTTTTTATAGTTTATAATCTTTTCGAAGAAATTCTAAACCAAACCAAACCAACCCAACCACTACAGGTTGGCTAACAGTCAGTGCCCATCACTGTTACGGCTGAATGAGATTTCTTTGAATTAAACAACATTTTGGAAAAATGCAAAAATCAATGAATTGAGTGAAGTGTGAATACATAATACACTATAGATGTATAGATGTATAGATGTATAGATGTATGTCTAAAGCATAATAGACATGTAGTGGCGATTCACTCAGTTTTACAATATCTGACTATTAGTTGAGTCAATCATTCGGAACAATACTTCGGGGTTTCCTCTAAATCGCTTTTTTCCAATTTTACTTCGAGTATAAGTGTTTGGTTTGATTTGGTTTGGCTCTAATTCCTAACATTCAATCAGATTCGAAAAAATAAGCATTAATTTGAAGGCATTTGAAGGCATTTACGCAAAAAAGTTGTTTCTCTGCTTTGTTTTAAAAAAAAGAAAAGAAAAAGTAATTCATTGTTCGATCGGTTCTATTGAGACTTCTTAGGAATCTATTGATGCGATACTAAAGCGTATTTCGAATAATGGAAATCGTGTTAAGAAATTGTTTGAATTATAGATAATTTTATTGTTTTTTAAATTATAATTATTATTAAAAACTAATAAATGAGTAAAACATTAAAAAATATTAACGAATCGGAGGCGAAGAGAAAGCAAGCGATGCAACGGAAGACAAACTTGAATAAGCGGTATCTGAGCCATAGTCGCCAGTGTCGGGTTCGGCGTTATTCTTGAGCTCTTGCAATGTGTGGACAAAACGCGTCGATTCGTCTCCTTTTGGAGTCGATAATTGCTGTAAGAGTTTTCAAACAAACATTATTTCAATTTAATTAATTAATTAATTAATTGATTTTGTAGTGATCGCCAACCTCTCCGACATCATAGACCCATATCTTCCCGATGTCATCCCCGACCAGCACCTGATTGCCAGAAGTGCTCCAAATGATACGATTTAAGGCTGGGTTGCCGTCGACAGTACAGGTGGCGGTCGGCAGTTCTGTGTCGTTATTCAGATTCCATAAGTCTATTCTTCCCATTCCATCAACACTGGCAAAGAGGGCCGGATGTGTTGGAGACCACCGGACGTCATACAAATAGTCACAATTGTCTTCAAACGAATACAAAGGTTTGCTTTCCTTAGAAGACCACAACTTAAGAGTCCAATCGAATGAAGAGGTGAGGAATAGGTGGGAAAAGTCGATTTGCGAGTGCGCCGAATGGCAGTCTACTCCCGTCACCGGCCCCTGATGGCCCTCAAACACATCCAGTATTCCAGCTTTGGTGCCGTGACGACAGGCCGTATACACCGAACCCTCTTCGCTGCCGATAATGAAGTTGTTGTAATCACCCAAAGGGAACGACATGGAGGAGACGGCCACCGGTCGCGACTGCTTCTGCTGACTCAACTCCATAGTGTCCTGGGGTTGGGATAACATGTCTAAACTCCAAGAACACAGCTTTCCATCAGTCGATACACTGATAATATTATGTGAATTAGGAGTTCCGACCACTTGTATGCAATAGACGGGGTGTGTATGCGCTGAGGCCGACAACGGACTTCTCTGCACAGGTGTTCTCTTATTGGAGCGGTTGTCCCACAAAACTATTTGTCCGGAATAAGTGCCGCCCAGTATTAGGTTCGGATGAAATTTGGCGAAACAGGTGGACATCACTGGGGACTGACAGTGGAATATATACTCCGGACTCGACTTTTTAAACTTAGTGTTCCAAATGAGAACAACACCGTCCGGTTCGTTGGGGTTGTCCTCATTGTTGTTATACGACGCGACCAACAGTTCCGGGTATTGAGTTGACCAATCAAATGACGTAATCGTCCGGTTCTTACACCAGCGCTCGTCATAAAAGCATCGATTGAATGACAACCGATTCCCACTCTTGTCCTCACTTTCGGTTAAACAAAATAACAATTAATTTAATTATCAATAAAACAATTAAATATTCTTTAAATTAAAAACCAATTAATATAAATTGTTTTCAATTAGAAGGCATTCATACTTATCGAGTTCCTTTCGAGTGCCCGTATAGTCAATGAATATATCCGTCGGTTCGTTATAATAAAGTGCTCTTTCGGTGATTCTAACGGCTCTGTCGACAAACTTCTTGAACTCATCGCTCGTCATAATATGCCTCTTCTCGTCCTCACTGTACTCTAATCTCTTAACTGGTTTAGACTTTTCCTCTTCCTTCACAACCTCAGTCTGTGCCGGCCTAACCATCTCCACGTGCGGAAGGTTTGTCTGTCCCGAAGACTTCGGGTGATATGATTGAGGAGGGGTTCCGAAGAACGACGAGCCCTCGCCGTCCTCTTCTCCGGGAATGTCGTCATAAGTGAGAACTGCAATCAAATGAATATTTATTACAGAATTTATTTATTTTCTATTAAAAAACCCATAAAAACAACAATAAAAACATAACAAACAAAACGCTTCCTTCCATTCAATAAATCAAAGGTTTAGTTAATTAAGACTTGAATTTGAGATAATTAAGAAAATTGGAAATAAAAAGCAAAAAATAGTGCGAAAAGAGCGCATGCTATTAAAGAAAGAAGCAAAAACAAGCAACAAGCGCAAATCTATTGGAAAAATGGACATACCTTGAAACTCGTCGTCCCATTCTAAGACATGAAAATTATCTTTTTTTAATTCAACGAAATTTTGATTCCAATGAAGAAAAAGAAGAAAATATTGTAAAAGTATGGGACTATTGGAACAACATTTTCAAACTTTTTTCTTGAAATTATATTTTTTGGTTCAGTTCTAATCAAATTTAATGTCTATTTTAATGGTAATAATTGTCTGAATATTCAAAGGCATTCATACCTTCGTCCCAATGAATCACTTTTGGTGTGAGAGTTAAAACAGTGTCAAAAGAGAGTGAAATTAGTTGTGATTATCAGTTAATTGTCTCAAATTAGTGTATTTGGAAGGAAAGCGATTGGCTTTTAGTGTTTGTTTAATAAAGTTATTGTTTTTAATATTTATTTATTTATTTATATCTAATTATAATTAATATAAATACAAACAACACATACCGTAATAATCAAGTGGTCCTCCTGTGGGACAAATAAACAGATTTTATGTTAATATTTGCGATATATTTGAAACAAATTTAAAATTAATTAAACAATTAGTGAATCGAAAGATCGAAACCTTTTTTTGATTTTTGATTTCCAAACGGATAATCAAACGCTTCGTTCAGTCATTAGAAACAGAGGTTTTAGTGAAAAGGTTAGAAAATAAGTACAAATTGAGTCAATTGAGTCAATCAAACAGTTAATCCAATTGTTTGAATGGAAAACAATATTAAACTTAATAATTAGTTTCAATTGTGTGTCAAATACCTCCTCTATCGCTATTATGTCCTATAGTTTGTGTTTGCTTTTCATACGTAACGCTCTCTTTGGGTGCGATCGACGTCTGCTGAAGACTAACCATTGAAAATACCTTCCGTTCAACAGATCCGGAGTGAGGACTGGCCTGAGGCGAGTCTTTGAGGACAGCCATCGACGGGTCGGGCGTCGAAGCACTCAAACCCGAACTCGAGAGCGAAATGTCTGCAAATAAATCATTAGTTGAGTTGTCATCGAATTAAAGCAATAATTGAGTCATTCGTACCATTATTTGGAGTAATTCCAACCGATTTGAGGATTTTGTCCACTTCTTCCAAGTCTTTAGCGGTTCTCTGTCCATCCCTTTCCTCCAACTCTTGACTCACTTTTTCCTGTTTTCGTCTCTCCTTTTCAGCCCTCAATTGCTGTAATTTTAATCTCTTTTTCTCTAATTCTGCTCTTCTGTCAGCCATTCCTCTGATTTATAACAATTAGTAAATAAATAATAAATAAATATATTTTGATTTCTATTTAATTTAAATAATATAATAATTAATCGAAACAATTAAATGTCTTTTTTTTATTCAATAATATTTTGCTTTATTTGACATATTTGTTGACAAAACCACTCAATACTAGTCACGACATTTGCGGACTTTTACTCAACTAAAGCTTAAAAATTAAATAAATATTGTATTATTGTATGACTCATTTGGTGGCTTTCAATTTAAAATGCGCTTTATTTGAAATTTTGTCAAATCTAATATGTTTGAATTAATTTGTGACATTGATAATCTATCAAAATAATTTTATTTTTGCTTGTTCTATGACTATTTTGGCTCATTAAATAGAAACAAGTAACATTGATAATTTATAATTTAAACAAAACCCAAGTAATATTTGTAAAGATCTAGAACTTTATCGTCTAATTAAATAATAAAATTGTTGCAAATATTTTGGTTTAGATTTGGATTTTTGGATACTATATGTCTATATGTCTTGGTTTGATAGATTAAAATTGACGAAAAACAGTCGCTAACTGTTCTACTCATTACATCAAATACCATGAAAACAACAGAATTGCATTAAATTATATCGATTAACATTGATGCATTTTTATATTAATTATTAAACTTTGGTCTAAACTTTAGCAAGCATGGAAATTTATTCGAATATAAAGCTAATAAAATAATACTAAATAAATGCAAAAATATTTATATTTTACTTAGAGTCCAATTATATAAATTAATTGACTGATTGGAAAATATTTGTAGTAATTTTGAGCTGGTTGTTTTTTAAATTTATATGTTTTAACAAAAGTATAAATTTATTCAATATTAATAAATAGTTTAATGAGTATTCAATGTCTTACCAAAACTGTATTTCAACTAATTATTGCATTGCTTTCCGGAACAGAGAAAATGACAAAACTTTCTCTCATTTACTAATTCAATGATTAGAAATATTGAGCGATTGTACAAACAATTGGTATATAGTTTTGCACTTAATTTAGTTGTTATATTATCTCTATGCGTGAAGACATCTGAAGACAAGAATCCAGTCATTAATGAGTAATCCAATTGACAATTGAATCATAACCTAATAGTCAGAATATATACCATTGAAGACCTAAAACTAGACAAACGAGTGACTCATTTGTTGATCAGACGCACCAACTCTGCCATCAATTTCAAGTCCGAAAGGAGTGACTCTTCATCGGCGCCCACACTGTCCAACAGTTTGACTGAACAAAGATTTTATCACAAATTTCTTTATAAATATTTATATTTTTATTAATTCTAAACACTTTTTGTCAAATGATATAAACTTTTTAATCAATGAAATAATTAAATTATTTGTTTCTTAAATCAAATTACAATTTATAACAAATAAAATATAATTCTTGACTTCAATTGTCATTCTGGCTATTGTTGTCATTCTTTTTCTTCTTTTCTTTCGATTTAATCTTTGGTTTCTTTTGAGCCGAAGTTGAAGTCGAAGTTGAGGTCGAAGTTGATGTCGAAGTTGAAGTCGAAGTTGAGGTCGAAGTCGAACTTTCGATTGGATTTGTTCTCAATTTTGTTTTCTGTTGTTTTTGTGTCTGACTTCGAGTCACTGGACGACGACTTACAGATTGAACAATAGGTTTGCAATCCATTGCTGAGCCTCTGTTCTGCGGTTTCTCCGGATTTTGATTCGATTTTTTGTCTTCACTTCTAATTAAATCCTTTTTATATCTTTTGAACTCAAGAGTTCCCAATTGCCAATCTTTGTCTGGAATTCCTATTTTAGGTTTTGGGAACAAATGGCTAGAAATCATGTTTGGAATCGGAGTTTGATTTTGATTTTGGCTTTTTTCGCAAATCTTGCCGTCAGTGCTAAGTCCAGAGCCCGAGAACGGAACGAATGTCCGTTTGGTGTTCAGATCATTCGCTTGGTTTTTGAGTTGATCCAAATCGAGATTTGCGGGTAATTTGATTTCCTGTATCGGTTCTGCCATTGCCTCGAACTCGACCTCTAGATTACAGTTTGATATATCAATGGAGTCTTCGGGCAGTGTCTCACAGATCCTAAAGCCGTATATTATTTGTTTGTAATAAATAGATATAACGTCTTCTCTACTGATGCAGACGTAGGTTCTCATGCAGTGCTCTAACGCTGCTTTTGGATCCGAAATGTCGAGGAATGTCTTCGTCAAGGGCTGGAATTTGGCAAACACTCCCTTTTTTAACGGAGTCTTTAATAACTCAACGAACACTTCGTCTCCGGAATTGATCTCAAGCTGAGCCAACATCCAGAGCGGAAGCATTGCATTCTTTTCTTCGCAATTGAAGTCAAAGACACCACAGAATACATGTTTAGTCGACTCAATGTTTGCTAATCTGAAGTGAGTTTACATTTAGTTACAAATACTTTAAACATATCTTAAATACAGTTTACTTGAAGATCAAGAGCGACTGATCCGATGCCCGTCTGTGTCGTGTCATCAGAGTTGTGAAGACACTGTAAGGCAATAAGATTTTGCCGCTATGTTTGGCCTCATTTACTCTTTGCTCGCAATTGTTGCCAATTGTGTTGATCGGATAAGCCATCAGTTTTCCTAATTTTATATAACTCCGATTGGTTGCCATTGAAATGATTGTCTGTCTCTGTCTTTAACTGTCTTTAAATTGATTTGATTTCAATTACTTTTATTTAATATTTTAACTGAATTTTATATTTATTCCGAATTTATACAATAGTTAGTTTGAAATAATAATCGCGTGAATTGAGACTAAATTTATTGTTAATTTAAATTACAATTAAGTAATGAATTCATAAATTCAAACGGAATTTGATTTTAATGTTTCACTGAATTTGTATTTGATTTTAAAATATAGAGAATTAGTGTATTTTGTGTACTCTTTGAGACATTAATTCAAAAATACTTTAATAGAATTGAATCAAAATTCGGGAAAAGCATAGAATGGCTACGAATTGGTGCGAATATCTACCGGTGCTAACGGAAAGAGAGTAGCGATGGCCGACGGATGCGTAGTATTGCTATTAGACGACAGCATTACACTCATGTCTGGCCGAACACAAGTCTATCTATGTTTTCGACCAAACATTTCAATCCAAATGAGTGCCGATATCTGTCATTAGAAGTCGAGGAATGACTGCATTACTGCTTACTGTCCACTACTGAACTAATGTGCTATTGGTTTGACTGGAAGTGCCGCTAATGTGCGGTCACTGGTATTGCATTGCGTGAAGACATCTGAAGATAAGAATCCAGTCATTAATGATTAATTCAATTGACAATAGAATTACAAACTAATAGTCAGACTATAAACCATTGAAGACCTAAAAACAGACAAACGAGTGACTCATTTGTTGATCAGACGCACCAACTCTGCCATCAATTTCAAGTCCGAAAGGAGTGACTCTTCATCGGCGCCCACACTGTCCAACAGTTTGACTGAACAAAGATTTTATCACAAATTTCTTTATAAATATTTATATTTTTATTAATTCTAAACACTTTTTGTCAAATGATATAAACTTTTTAATCAATGAAATAATTAAATTATTTGTTTCTTAAATCAAATTACTTACAAACTTATAACAAATATTTATTTGAATTATTATTATTATTAAATATTTATTTGCAAAACATTAACTTAATTATTTATATTTTATCAATCAATTAAATTAAAATTAATGTATTTTAATAATTTTATTTATATATGAAATATTTAGACAATTAATTAATAATTAGTTTAATGCAGTTAAAAACTCAATTTTATGCTAAATAACAAAAATAAAAAATGTATTAGAAATTAAATTAAAGCTAGTCAATTTTTATCAAAAATTACTTTAATTTCAACATTTTGTCAAACATTTTTATTAAACATAATAAAATTAGTTTTAATTAGAAAAGTTATTTAAAAACAATTAAGAAATGTGAGGTTAAAATATAAAACAAAACGTTTTTAAAATAAAATGCTATAAATATTTATATTTTAATTAAATCTTAGTTTTACTGAACTGTCATTTTTAACAACAATTAAATAATTCATTAGTTGTTAGTAAATAATTCAGACAACAGTCGATCGATTCGATCATAAATTGTTTGAATAACAGAATCAGTTCAAAGAGTAATGATTTTGAATTAATGATCGAAAGTGATGTTTATATTTTGATATATACTAATAAAGATAAAATTTTTTTGTATATATTTTTCACTGAATTACCACAAAAAATAGATTAAACTTCAAAAGAATTTGAGTAATAAATCATTTATTTGTTAGAATATCTATTGAAAAGAAAGTAAAACTACAATAAATCTATTGAATTAGTATATCTATAATAAATCAAATTAAATTCAGATAAATTTTATGCAAAATGCTATTTCAAATACTTGAGCACTAAAATTACAAATTTTTTTTTATCAGAATGGTATATTTTAAATTCTAAACTTGATCAAATAAAAAAATTGACTGTTTATAACATAACATTAGACAAGTGGTAATATTTTTAAGAAAAATTTGTAAATAAGTAATATTGTAAATAAGTGTTAATTATTTATTATTAATAGCAAACATTTAGTACTTGTTATTATAGAGTCTGTTAGATTGAACCAAATACTTTGGTTACTTCCGAGTCTTTAAATCTAAATTTATAAAACATAAAAAATCCATTAGTATTCACCAAAAGACGCAATGATTAGCGCATTAATTCATTATCAATATAAAACATAAGAGATTAGGAAATTTTATCGATTATGTCTAACTCTATTGGTAAACAGGTCTATACAGTACTGAAGTTGAGTTCATTGCTACAGTATTTACTTTTCAACCATTTCCTTCTTTTATGACAAAATTATGATTGTATTAAATAAAACGATTTATGCAACTTATATAATTAGTGATAATTAGTGCTTAAATCAATGGTTTACTACAAAACAGGTAAAAAAATTTGTGCTCAAGTTTAAACTTGAGCTCTATAATAAAATCAAAACTCGAGCCTGGTTATTTTTTATAACTGGGTTAGGCTTATGAGAAACTGAGTTTGAGACTTAAGTTTCAAATAAATTTTAAATCAAAATTTTTAAAAATTTTAAAAGAAATAATAAATAGATTTAAACATAAATTCTATAAAACATTTAAATGTTAGGCTCGAGAATGAGTTTTAGCTCAGGCGTAGGCTATAGCAGAGATTTGTAAGTTTTGAGTAATTATCACAACTTATAATATGATATAACTGTTATATTATAACATATTAACAAAACCATTATTCGATAAAACCAGAGATTCAGAAGGTCGGGCGATTCAGGGGGATCTGGGGGTTTTCCTTTTAAAAATGCTTAAAATACTTTTAAAATCACTTAAATATATTTGCAATTTAACCCAATTTGCATAGAAAGTGGCACAACTTTTTCGGTTTAAATTCTAGGGAAAAATAAATTTTAAAATCAGGAAAATTTTTGGCTAATCTCTCTCTCCCTTCTGAATTCCGGTGTAAACCCCCTAAACCCTAAACCTGAGGTTTTATAACATCGATATTATGTTTAAAGAGACTATTCGGTACAAAGTCTCCACTTATAGATCGAAATGAATTTTGTTGTTTTCGAGCTATCGGTTCAGCATTTGAGTTCATATTGTTATCGCAATTCTCTTTAGGCATTGGGCACTCAATAAAGAAATAATAGACCCAAACGCCAATTATCGCCCCAACTACTGGACCTACTATTCCTCCCGACCACCAATAGTTGCCGTCCATTGCTCTATCATTAAATAATTTTGTTAAACAATATTAATAAAACATTGAATATAGACTCAACTCACGTAAAAGCTTCCTTTCCATAGCTAACAAAAGAGCAGAATATTCTGGGCCCTAAATCTCGGGCCGGGTTAAGAGGTCCGCCTTCGTTATAGCCATAGGCGATGGCATGAACTGCGATGACAAAGGCCAGGGTTAGCGGTTGCAGTGCTTTCGGTATTTTAAGATTTTTTTCATCGGTTATTGCCATTACAGCAAACAATAGCGAAGCCGTTCCTACAACCTATGGTTGAGTCGATATCGCGTTTAAATATTATATTAATTATTAATTCAAACAATTCTTATCTAATAAATACCTGATCGACAATAGAGCCCAACAACCCCATGTGATCTTTGGGATATGTAGCAAAAAATTTGCCCGTGCTTAGATAATGGCCATAAGTCTGAAGTCTTGTGTCGTTTCGAATCAAAATGTGATCGTTTTGTAAGTCTATTACATCGATATATATACAATACGCAACGGCTGTGCCTTAAGTATATCAACAGATAATTTGTTAAATAAATACTTAAGTATTAATACTTATGCTTTCATTATATTACCAAGTATAGCTCCCAACATCTGAGCCACTATATACGGCACTACCTTTTTCCAATCAAACTTGCCTATTGTAGCCAAAGCAACTAAAATTTTTTTAAAGTTAATATTTTAAATTTTATTTAAATAATTTTTAACTAAAATCAGTACTTACTCGAAACGGCAGGATTTATATGTCCGCCTTTGAGGTAATAATTAGTTGAAATATTTCGAAATAAACACAAAATTTGAGTAAAAGTAAAATTTACAAAAACATATGGAATATAAAAGAGTTAATTGATATTAAATACCTGTTATAGTAAAAGAAGCAGCAATTCCAACAAAAGCTCCAAAACCCCAACAGATATTGATAGCCCATTGATCTGTTCTTATATCGGGTTTATTGTCCGGATTTGTCTGAAGAGCAACGCCTGCAGAACATCCTATTAACTAATTTAATAAAATTTGATTTAATTGATGCAAAGCTTCAGAAATTGAGTCCATTCTTACGATTAACATAAAAGTTGCAATAAATTCTGCCAACACTTCTCGGAATAAAGATTTCCAATAATTTGGATAATTTTCTTTAAATTCTTTGCTGATTGAAAATATCTTCATTTTGAAAAGTCTTAAATTTGTTCCCAAAACTTAAGCTGAAACAATTTTTAGGTTTTAAGACTTTTTGCTGCAATTAATATGAAATATAATTTGATAGACTATATTAATATATAATATATAACTAAAAAAATTTTAATTACTAAACTAATTAAAGTTTGCAAAAAGAGTTTCGATTTTGAATACAACAGTTGGCTCTTGACTTGAATTTCAAATGAAGCTCTAATGATGAGAAGCTCTGTATTTATATAAGGGTTAAGAACTAATCAGAAATTTATTTGATTACTAATACAATTTTTACGATTAAATCTTTTATTATTGAAGTATTCATTCAATTAATGACAAATTCATTTTATTGAACATTTTAAAGGTATTTAAAATTTTAATTTTAAAAATCTAAACAAACCATTTTGTAACCTTACTCTTGTTTATATTTTAAAAAATGTATGTTGCTAATAGTTTAATATAAACATTGCATTTTATAAATTAAAATATTGTTTTTTTATTTTTGACAAATTTATAAAAGCTAAAACAAATTTTTCATATATATTTAAGTGAAAACATTTATTAATATAACACTATTTTATTAAAATTTTGCTAGAACAATTACATGATTTTAAAATGAATTAGACATTAGAAATTTCTATAACCCGTAGACATTAAATAAGCATTGCTACTATTAAACTAAAGCAGATAGATTAACTTTGTAACATATTCTTTCAAAAAAATATTTTATTAGTAATTTAAGATAACCATACTAATGATTATACTGTAGTTAGATACTTTGTTATGCTGTAGTTCTAAATGTTTGTTACTAGCTTTCTCTGTTTATTTAGCATGCAAAAAGGCATGTCTGCAATGTTCTACTTGGTCAATCTTAAATCTCTGCAGCTGCACTGTTTTTGTTAGCTTAAAAAAACATTTGTAAGTTAATAAGATCCTTTTATACTTTGACCAAGTATCTTCCTATGGTTATGGTAATTACAAACATATTTTAAAACTTAAATTTGTTTATAAGTTTTTTAAAATAACAAAATTTTATTAAAATAAAAGTTTTCTAATAAATATATAAACTTTTGTCCTAACTAGTATAAAAACAAGACTGAACAGTATGATCTTAATACATTTTCGAGAGATTATTGACAAAATTCTAATAGCTAGATAAGACCAGTCGCTTTAAAACTTTACTCTAAACACTAAGATTTTAATATTTATAACTT
>JAQFXP010000305.1:0-34511 GCA_034693685.1 Belba bartosi | reverse complement strand
TCAATTGTTTGAATACAATAAATGCTGCGATATATTAGCAAAACTAAACCATCACTTTAAATATTTTAATGGCATTTTCTATTATGCCGGGCCAATTGCAATTGAAGCAGGATTATTAGTAATAATATCACCAAAAAGTGCATTTTATATAAAAACATTTTTTTCAATTTTTATTTTTGAAGGTGCTATTTTGTTTTATTGCTATAATTATATCAATAGTTCGGTCTATAAATCGGCGCATTCTATATACCCGACACTTAACTCTATTGTAGCCAAACGTAGGATTATTTTTCGACATAAACTCAAAATCGTTTCACTAATCGAGAAGTTCTTCGGACCTGACATTGCGTTCACTTGTTTCGACTTTTTCTCAATTAATAATTTGGAGTTTTATTTACTGATCGCTAATTCGTGTAAATTATTTGTACTCTTTCTTCAGAATTACTAAATTTCTTATTAAATCAAAACAATATTCATATAAATCTGTATTGTTTAATACTAAATATTTATCATGTTTAACGTTATTAAAGCAAACCAGTTTATTCAAAAATATTTTGGAATGTACACTTTTATTTCTTATTGAGAAAATTTACAATTTTTTTTATAAATTTTTATTATGAGAGCAAATACATTTTGCAATTAATAATTTAACATACAATTTACTTCAAATATTTATAAGTTTTGTTTGACACTAATGTTAGAAACTTTCATAAAACTAGTTTTAATCATCACTTTTAACTGCATGCCGTGTAGTAAGAAAAATCACACTCCAGAGCAAAACAAAATACAAATCAAATAATTTAATAAAAATTAAAAACTTCTAAGCGAAAAAATCAAACACCCAAGTAGATAAATTTATTGTAGACAAACATTTTAGACGGCAAATCAAGAAGCCATTGACAAATATTTTTTAATTAAATAAAATATTCCATTTAATTCTTAGAAAGAAATTTTATTGATAATTATTACACTAATTATTGAAATAATAATAAATTTTTCAACAAAGCGATAATTAATTTCTACTAATCGTTTTGAATAGAAGCTTGGGAACAAAAATTTAAATTTCATTTATCCACTGTATTCTACTTATAAATTGTATATAAGCAATTTTTAAATCCTCCAAACATTCAATGGGGTAGCCATAATCAATTACTATTTCTTTTAAGAAATTCTCTTTTTATAATAATATTTAGTTTATACAATCTATCCCCGATATAAACAATTTATCGGTGCAACAAAATGTTATTGCCTATATAAAGGTTTGTCTATATCAGAGTTTAATTTTTATCCAAATCCGTAATTTTTTTTATTGTTTTAAAACATTATAACAAATTATATAAATTTTAAATTTAATGCAGATGAGGCCTTAAATTAACTAATATTTTAATTACGTTTTGACTTAAATTTAAATATATTATTTTTAGGGATTGAAAAGGTCGGCCGATCCAGAAGGATATCGGGAGAAGAATTTTCAAAACTTCTGTAAAATTATATTTAATTTAATTAAATATATCCTAAATTTACTTAATTTAACTGGTTTTAAACCGGATTTAACAATAAATTAGGGAAAATTTCCTAATTTTGATCAATAAAACTTAAAAGTCAAATTATTAATTTACGGATTAAATGTTAGAGGGAAATAAATTTCAGGTTTTTAAATTAAGGAAATTTTTGCCTGATTCCCCTTTATAATTCCTGTTTTCAACTTTTATTTAACAATTTTATTAATTTTGTTTGTAACATTTAAAAATATTTACAATTTTAATTGGTTTTTGCTTATAATCGGGTATTGAATGCATTGCACGTGCATTGTTATGGTTTTACTTATATCGCGAATATGCTTTTTATCCAATTCGTTTATATCCGAACTTATTAACATTATAAATCCCATAAGAACCGCCAGTGCAACCAAAATCCAATTCTTATATAGAGTTTTATAATTAAACTCAAAAAATTAAACTTAATTTCAATCCAAAATATACACTCAAAATAATAATTGTTAAATTTTTAAAAACTTAATTGTTTATTCAAAAAAATATTTTACTTTGACAAAGAGTATTTTAAAATAATTGCGTGTTATAATTTAAAGTGTTTTATAAATTTCAAAAACTTCTATCACAAAGAAATTACGAAAATATAATTAATCAAATTATTTGCAATATATTGACTTAATTAATAATATATAATATTTGATTATGACAAAATGCGTTTTACTTTTAAAAAATTAATATTAAAATTATTCTATTTTTAATATTTTCTATATTATAATATTTATATATTAATATTATCGTATTTGCATATTGATTATAATTTACAACTGTGTTTATTCAGGTTAACTTTTAGGCATATAAAGTTTACATATTCTTGAGAAATATTTAATTGAAAATTTTATTATTACTTCAAATTCATTTGAAAACTATTTGAATATAGATTATAAAAATATATGAAAACGCAATATTTTTAATTTTTTGGTATTATTTAGTCAATAGATTCATATGACATTTTTATATATAATAAATTTTATATTTTCGAATATAATTATTTATTTTTATACATATATGTTTTTATTTATACTAATGTTTCTCAATATTCAAGTTTAAAATAAATATTAATATTAAGTTATATAGCTTCACGTGTTTATAAAATTAATAATATATGTCTATTATATATGTTAATATTATTAATATATTGTAATATTATTTATATATAATATTAATATATAATAGTAAACATTATAGTAAAAAACCTAATTTTAGTAATTTAAAATAAATTTAAAGATTTTTAAAAATTAATACATATAATAAATTTTATATAAATTATTTGCAATGAAACTAAAATCTATTAATCCAAACAAACTATTGTCATCTAATTTACGGATTGATTGCGCGTCAACTGAATTATATCGAATCGGTTTGTGTCTGAATAGAGCCAACGATGACATCAGTTCTGTTCAGAGAAGGTCTGCAATACATAAACCTATTCTCATATTCATTGCATTAATAATACAATTCGTTAAAACTATTGTAAACTTATTACCAAATACAGAGAAATCTTATTTATTAGTAATAACTGCTGATTGTTCTCATTATTTCGGAATGAGATATCATTTCAATCTAAGTCTAAACATTTTAACAATTTTAGGCATTTTTTCGCAAATAGTGTATTACTATAACTACAGAAATGGTATAAAACCGACATTTCTTGCAGTGTTTGAAATGATATCGGGTTTGCGTTCGCCTATAGGTATAGGTCTTGAAGACGAACAACAAATTAGGAAATTAATTAAAATAACAAAAATTTTATTGAAAATTACAAAATTTAATAATACAAGAATTACTCCTATTATTGCTATTATAGTTGCTATTGTTCCAGTAATAATTTATAAAGACATGCTAGAAATAATTATATTTGTTATTCCAAATATAATATTATTTCTAATATATAGCTATCATATTTGTAATATACTTATATATCAAGTAATTTATTTTTATATATTGTGTTATTATTTAAATATAAAACTTAAATCTATAAATAATTATTTATTAAATAAAAATTCATTTTTATTTAATTCCAAAACCATTCGTTCAATGGATTCGATATACCGAGAGATCAATGAATATGATTTGAGTTTTTGGTCAAAATTTTTATTTATATTTTGGACATGTTTTGGAGGATTAATTGTTTTGATCATGGCGACACTAATATTTAAACCACTTGCAATTCTATACAAAATTGCATATTTTTATGATTTGTGTGTTTTTATTTTAATCTTTCTATTTGTTATATTCACGGCTTCGTCAGTCAATTTTGAAGCGAATAAATCGTATAAACTATTGAATCGAATATTTGTTTTTAAATTTGCATATAATAAAAAAATAAAATTTTCAAATAATTTTTTAATTCAAAAGTTTAAAGTAAATACTAAATAAATTTATTTTACTTTAAGTAAAAATTTTAATTTATAAATATTTTGAATTATTTATTTATTTACAGTTGCAGTAAATGATAGAACAAATAGCTTTAAAAAGAGTTGGATTTTCGTGTTATTCGTTGTTTACTATTAATTATTTCCGCTGTTATGAAGTAAGCTATTCACTAGTAATTAATTAATACACACTAAAAAATTAATATATTAACTTGTTTATTTTAGATTCATGTATTATTAACTACATTGTTTCTTAAGATTATAGATATATCAGTTATTGATTAAAAAGATAATATAATTAAATGTTTATCTAAACATAAATTTATTAAATTTTAAAGTAATTAATTTTTAATTACAAAATTAAATGTTTAATATTTAATTTAATTAAACGTTACAACATTTAATTAATTTAATGTTTTTTATATTATAATTTAATTTTACATTCTAATTAAAACTTAAATTCATATTTAATTTATCAAGATGTAAATGTTTTAAACCTGTATAAATAACCGAAATTTTATCCGATTTAAATGAATCTGTTTATTGTTTTTTCTATTTATTATAATTAAGAATATATTGCAAAAATTCTTTAAAATTTAAAAATAATTATGTTTTTCCAGATATTGCCATATTCTAATAATTTAAGTTTAATTATGTTAAACTTATTTAGATTTAACAAAAACATTAATTTATATTTTTAATGCAAAAAAATATTTAAACTAAAATTCAACAAAATGTGTTGAAATAATACGATTGCCATTAAGAAACACATATTTAATCATTTGTTATTCATAAATCTGAAATATCCGGATTGAGAGAAATTCAATTACATGTGTAAAGCATTGGGTAATCAGATGTTTGTGTTTAAAATTTTAATAAACTAACATTTTTTTGAGTGAAAACCATTTATTTTAAACAAATCATTAAAATTCAGTTAATATTTTATATTTAAATATTGTATTAAAAATAAGTCAATTAACAATAAATTTTATTTATTTTAATATATAATTTAAACATAAATTATTAAATCTAATAATTGGATTTTAAATGCAAAAAATAATTTTTATAAATTGAGTTATATAAAGATATTAAAGTGGTGTGCCTTCCAGGGTTTTGTTCGGTAAGGGGTGTTTTGTACGGATGTACGGCTTCACCGGTTGACACATCACGGTTTGTACGCGTTATGTGTGTGTAGTTCCTGTGTTACCATCCCTGGCCTTCCTGGGTGGTTTAGATAATTGGTAGTGTTCGATCGACACTTAGATGAGTGAACTTTGTGACGCAACTTAATATCACTTTAATTAATTGTTTGTTGTGAAGCACTTGAAACCGAAAGTCCGGGTAAACTCGACTTCCGTTATGTTTTAGATTTACTTAAATAGGTTTTTATAAACAGTTCTTACTTTACAGTTTTGAACCGTGGCGCTTTCTGAGTACCACATAAATTAAAATAAATTCAAAACGAATGTTAAAAATTCTCAGGTAAATTTTAAAATTTATTTATTTAATAACAAATTTATTTAAAAATTTTGTAAACATAAAG
The DNA here is from genome assembly GCA_034693685.1 of Belba bartosi. NCBI lineage: Eukaryota > Metazoa > Arthropoda > Arachnida > Sarcoptiformes > Damaeidae > Belba > Belba bartosi. The sequence continues at coordinate 29,043 of JAQFXP010000305.1, read as the reverse complement.
AGTAATTTCATATTAAGTATTATTAACTATATTTTAAATGTTTACAAATTATATTAAATTATAATGATAATATTATTTTTAGCATAATTGCATTGTAATACGTAACAAGTTGTACACAATTTATGTATAAAATTGATTTAAAAATTAGAAAAATTAATTAAAATTACATTTGTTTCGTAAATCTTTAGGCAAAACATTAAAAAGTTTTGTACAATAATTAATAAATTCTTTTCTTTTGTGTTTTTAAAAACATAATTCTTATTATAGTTAATTACAGTCTATTTTGGAAATATTATATATAATTAATTAATAAGGTTATTTTTAAAATTTACAGTTTCTATATATATAATATAAATCTTTTGCTAATCTTTAAGAATAATACAATATACTGTAGTTTTAAATAAATAAAAATTTAATATATCTATGTAATTAATCTACACTCAAAAAAAAAATTTTTTTGAAAAATAGAAAGTTAATTTTTTCTAATAATTTTTTATAATTATTTTTTCAAAATCCTTACTATACTTAAATTCAAAATAAAAAACTTTTTAAATATTTAATTTTAAATATTGTGATTTTTTTAATTTATTAATTTTAAAAATATTATTTAGATAAATCACAGGCGCGGCTGTAGCCCATTTGTAATATTTATATATTTTTAGAATTGTTTAATATTATATATTTTTAAAAATGACAATTATTAAAATTTTAAAAATTATATAATATATTTCAATTATACATTTTCATAATAAATTTTATAAATTTAAATTCACACAAATACATTTGTATAAATTATTTTTAAAATGAATATAAAACTTATTATTTCATTCAAATTTGAAATTAATAACTTATTATTATTAAATACTAAAATAATATAATTTACAAAATAATAAAATTATAAAATGATAACAATAAAATAATTTAAACTTGATTATTTAATTTCAGATAATAATTGGATAAATTGAGATGCAAACAGAACGACAAGAATATACAGAGTGTTGTAACCAACAATTTGAACCCTAAGTGCTGTCTATATTGCTGATTATTTGGAGTTATGTTGAGTGTTAGAATGCCTGGCCTTCCTGGGCGGTTTGGTTACCTTTAAGAGTCCGATTAATGAGACATTAGTTGATCTTTGATTATAGTCACTTAAACACAATAATCAATTAATTGTTTGTTTGCATTGAAAACCGGAAATCCTGGTATACCTTACTTCTGGTGGTTCTAACGTACTTATAATATGTGTTTTAAATACAGTTTGTATTTAATATTTTATAACTCCATGTAGCATATATTTAAGATTTAATTTAATTATTATTAAATGTATTTAAATATTTTTTTAATTAAAATCAATTTTATTTATTTTTATTAATTGAATTAACACTTTTTATAATTTTAGTTGAGATGTGAGACCTCTCGTTTTAACACAAGACGTGTACTAACTCTCACTTTAACTACGTATTCAGTACTGATTATTGGTTTAGATTTTACTTTTCTTATATACACATTCATTCATTAGATTAGTAATTATCTGCTCATTCATTCAAATAATCATTTATTTATTCATACGCCCTTTCACTTATATTTTTATTTGTAACTTTGATAACATATGAATGTTTGTAAAGTGTAGAAAACGAATAAAAAATAATTCTATTTTATAAGTAGTCATTTAACGCATTCCATAATACAATGGAATTATTACTATAACTAATATAATAATAATTGATAGGTTTATAATTTATGTTTATAATTCAATGCATTTTTTTGTATTTAAACAATGTTTTTATTAATTTTAATCAAAATATTTAAATGAATGATAATTATTTTTATAATCTTTAATATTCAAATATAAAAATACAAACTTGGAAGTTTAAAAAAATTTACTTTTTTTAAAACTTATAATTAGTTTATAAATCATTATTTTATAAATATTTAATTATTATACTTAAAAATTTACATTTATTTTTATTTTGTTAAGGATAAAAATTGTTTTATTACTTTCAAACAAATATCTTATAAAAATTACAGATTTTGTAAACTAAAATATTAATTAAATGTATTAGTTATTTATAAATTTTCATGATAATTTTTTCAAATTAAAAATTTATATAATATTTTTATCTATTAAATAATACAATATAAAGATGACAAATTATATGAAATTTGGTAAATTTATTGAACCCTAAGACTCCACCGTCGCAAACAATTTTGTATTGTTTTATTTGTGCAATTTTTAGTTATGTTTTAAAAACTTTTGCTAAACTTAAAAAATAATACAAAATAATCTTTAAATATAACTATTTAATTAATTAACTGTTGAAAATAATTTTTTGAAAAATAGAAAATTAGGTTTTTCTAATAATTTTATTGACCTTAATGCACAAATATCCGAAAAAACTTAATTAATTTTTAATGATTTTTTTTATTGTTTAACCAATTAAGCGATATATCTATTGAATCGCAATTATATGATGTTTTAAACGGTATAAAAATAAACATGATAAAATTACTTAAATTATAATAAAAGCGCGAATTATTTTAGTGCATTTAGTATGGAATTAGATCGGCGCTTACATGTATCTTATTTGTTGAAGTCGCGTATTTAAACTTTAATACTATATTAAAATTTTATATCACCAGAAAATTTAAACATGCAGTGTAAAATTTATTAATTTCAACTTACATTTTTTATTAAGAAGAATATTCAGAATATATTAAGAATAAGCAAGATTACAGGAATATCAGTCGAATGTCTTTACTCGTCACCCGACTGGTCAGTTTAAAAGTCAAATTTTTATAAGATATCCAATAGCAGTTATCAAATTACACAGTAATAAGATATTTTAAGCGATTAATAATAAGACAATACTGATTAAAATTTTCTAATCGTTTGCAATGCGTAAAAATATATATATTTAGCGATTAATCGAATAAAATATGAAATTCTAAGTAAAATTTATTTTAAAATAGATAATATTTGAAATTGTTTTGTAACTAATATTCGGTTCTCAGATTTTGCCAATTCTTTGCATCACTCTTCAAGAATTACGTAACCGTAATCTCAAACTTGTTTTGATGGACTCAAATGTGATGACTAACTTATTGTCCTCTTGAGTGTCGTTTTTAATGTCATTATTTGTGTCAAATTTAAGCGATTCGCTGCATTTTTCTTGTTTTCATTCAATATCTTAATTAATCTCAACTTATACAATTACGTTATATGCCAATAAAGTCATAAAATTGAAAGATAAATTTTAGATCGGAGCAATTTTAAATTATGTCAAAGCTAATAATTTATTTAGAAGCTTTAGTCACCAAAATGGGTTATGAGCTTACTTTTAATGTATTTGAAACGTAATCAAACCCTAAAGTGTATTCAGTTAACTGTAAGCATTTCAAAAGATAAATTGTAATTGTTTTAATAAAATTATTATTTATTAATAAACTGTTTATTTTGAAATATGTATTGGGTTGTCAAAGTGATTCTTAGTGTCTGTGTTATACAACAATAGCCCTTTTGAATATCCGTATTTTTTGGAAAGCTTTTCTTCTTGATCAAAATACTATTTTTACTTTTTGTATTTAGAGACGTCTCGACTACATTTGGATTATTTTTACTACATGTATTTTCCGCATACATCAATGATTTAAAATTCTAAAATTAATTTTAATTAAACTATGACAAGATCTACTAAAACAATTATTTTAATTAATAAAAATTGCAAATAAATTTTTATCAAAAATCCTTTAATGTAATTTTATGAGTTTCTAAATGTGCTTAAATTTTTCAAGTTAAATTATTAATTTAGCTATTTTAGATTTTATTTTAAAGATAAAATGACTTTTTAGAATTTTTAATTTCCTTAATTTAGAAACAAGGTTACATCTAGTTATTTTATAATATTTTAATAGATTTTTATTTTGAAAATATGAGTCAAAAAACAACCAACTCTGAATTTTAAATATTTATTTATTTACTTTTAAAATATTAATTGCAAAATGATATAAAAAGATTTATGCGACAATCTTAATACAAATATATTTTAAAAATACAGTTTCTAATATTGTAATAATTAAGAAGTAGCAGAAGTAACAAAATATGTAGTTGTTTAAGTAGTAAACAAAGAAGTAATTTAGTACTTTGAAACAATAATGAAATAAATAATCCAAAAATTATTTAAAATATGAGAATCAAACTAAAAACTATTAAAGTCAAAAACATAATAATTTTAAAATTAAAATCAAAAATATTAAGATGGAAAATATTGTCAAAATATTTAAGTATAATTTTCGATTATAATATACTTGATGTTAAAATTTTGTACTTTAATATATTTGATTTTAATATTTTTTTACTTTAATTATTTCGATCGTAAAATATTCGACTTTAAAGTTTTTTATTTTAATATTTTAAAAATTAATTCTTATATTTTTGATATATTTAGTATAATTGTTTATTTCATTATTGTTTCAAATGTACAGTAAATGTTTTGAAAATTAAACAACTCTGTTTTATAGTAAATTTTACTCGTTTTACAATTAATATCATATTCTTAAGATAAAATATTATATATTAATTATATTATAAATATAATTATTTTATTGAAATAAAAATGTGCATCATTTACAATTATTTAAATTAAAATATAGTTTTAAAATACATAATAACTAAATTTATTTAGTTTTTTATCATGATGCACATCATGTCTTTTGTATGGTTTATTTGTATAAATTGTAAAAAATATTTGTTTTTTACATATATTAATGTAAATATTACAATAATGTACAGTATTACAATAATATTAATGCTTTTATTTTATATTAAATTTATTATTTAATATAAAAATAATTGATAAAATTTAACATTATTATTTCTCTTATATTATTGATTTGATGTCTGAATAAGAATAACAGAATAGGAGATAATTAAAGCCATAATTGATATGAATGTATTTGCGTTTACTTTAAACAAATTCAAAGCACTTAAACCTATTCGTGATTCAAATGATTTAATTGACATTAGATTCAGTTTGTCTTTAATCAACATTTCACTCGTTTTACATAAATAAATGTTTTCTAATTCATAAATAAAATTAGAAAAACTTTTTGGAATATTATTACAAACCAAACACAAACATAAAATTTTGGAAATATCTAAGCAACAGGCAAATATATTAAAAAATTTAATAATTGTAAATTGTTCAATTATTATAATGTCAATAATATTTGCACTAAAATTTGAAATACAAAATATTGAATTCAGAACTAACATGAGTAAAATATAAAAATTCACTAATTGATCAAATTCTGTGACATTTCTATAAATTTTATGTATTTTTTGATAAATTAATTCTAAATTTTGTATTTCATTTGATTTGAGAATTGAATTAAAAGTTTGTGAAACAATACAACATTGATATGCAATCAATGAAAAAATCGATAATTCCGTATTAAATGATAAAAAAAATATTAATTTATAATTTATTTCTTTTATATCTTTATATGTAAAGCATATCATAATAAAAATAATAGTTGTAATTGAAACTAAAAACTGAATTATAGTTATTATTATTCCAATAATTTTTTCGTTTTTATAATTTATTTGATATAACTCTTGATTTTTAATACAGTTTATAATAGACATTCTTCTCAGTAATAGAAATACAATTATAATTATATTATTTATTTTACTGCAAATATCTTTCAATCGATACAAAAGCGTAATTATAATTACTTTTGTATTGTTATATTTAAACTTGTATAAATTTAAAATTGGAACATGAAATAAATAGTAAGAATAATATAGTATTAAAATTGTTATAATTATATTCCATAAAATAAATAATATATTCAAAACTTTTCTTAATTTTGATTGATTTGATTCAATACATAATCTCCAATATGTAAATCCAGTTAATTTATGGTAGTTTAACAAAATTTCTAAGCCAGTTAATTTTATATTTTGCCGTTTATTTCTAATAGCTTGATTCATTTTTAAAGGATTGTATACTAACTTATTTTATTACAATCTTTATATACAATTTATCAAATAATATCTAAAATTGAACTAAAAAAAAATAATAATTATTTATTTAATTAAAATCAATAAATATATATGAGTAATATATTTTAAATATTTGCATAAAATTTAATCAACTAAATGAATAAATTTTACAAAATATAATATTAAAAATCTTGTTAAAATAATTATTTTATTTGCATATAAGATTTTAAAATAAATATAATTATTATTATTACAATCTATCATTCAAAATCTTTTATTTAAAAATATTTCTATTTAATTAATAAAATATAAATTATATTAAGACGAGTAATTTTAGCAATAATAATAATGCGTTTATTTAATTTTATATTAATTTTATTACTTACCATGAGTCCGGGTTTACTGCTCACGACTTTAAGAAAGTTACTTACTGTTTTTGAAACATTCAAAGCAATTAAAAACTAACTAATTTAGTTTTAACCGCAATTGGGGACTTTAAGAGTTTTTTCAGTAATGATTATGCATAGCAATATAAGATTTGTTTATTTGTCATATGTAAAATGCTTATCATTTAATGCAAATATTACTATTTTAATTTCTATTGTATAATAATTATATTCTTAATTACTTTAAATTATTTTTAAAATTCAAATTATTCATTAAAGCTAAAAGTGCATTTTTTACAATATTAAGTTTGTACTAAAAAACATTTTAAAGTAACCGCACAAAAAACAAATTAAGCTAATACTAATTGTAATTATTGAAAACAAAAGCTTTAATAAAATTATAATTAAAACAATTTGTTTAATTCTTTCATCTATTTGCAATAATTTTTTATATGATTTATAATTGCTTTGCCTTTACTTAATATAAATTTAATATTAATTGCAGTTTGCGTAGAATAACAAATCATATTTATATAATAAATTAACATAATTATTATTAACTTTGTTGGTTTTGTTAAATTTATATCAATAATCAAATACCGTAAAACCCAACATATAGCAACATGCCGGTATAAAGTAAGGTTGACCTTATGCCTTTATACATCGAGGTATACTGGCATGCCGGTATAAACGAGGAAAAAATATGGGTTTTAACACATGACTTTAACTTGAAGTTTAAAATTAATTTACAATTAAAATGCAATAATATATCTTGAAATTAAACTATAATATTGTGCAAAGTTTAAAATAAATTATATTAAATAAAAAATATAATATTTTATATTAAATGTATTAAAAACATTTAATAAATTAAATAAAAATAAAAAAATTTGCAAAAAATATTTAATTTTTAAAATTTTAACTTAAAATTAGACAAAAACAAATGTAAATTTAAATAAAAATTAACTTTGCATCAAATTAATTAAAAATACTAATTAAATAAAATTTTATATTAAAAATTTTCCTCGCTTTATACCGGCATGCCGCTATATGTGGGGTATTACGGTAATAATAAAACATATTATAGAAATTTAAAATATTAAACCAAATTAATCCTATAAATATAAAATTATAACAAAAACCAAGTAAAGTCCAACAAATTTTATATTGCAAAGTCGTAATTAATAATTAAAATTTATTTACTAGTTTTAATATAGAATTTAAGAAAATGTTTAATAAGAGCTTCTTTTGGTTGTAAATGTATGTGTCTGTGCGTACGTCTTTTGCATAATTCAGCGAACAACCACTAGCTTTAAGATTGTCTGTGAAATGTAAATGTCCTGGGTACGAATGTCATCGCCATCAGCACAAGACGCTCCTCTAACTGACTACATAAAATAGCATAATATGTGTTATTACAAGTATTGATATATGAACACATAACAAAATGATATAGAATTTATATTCTTATTTTTCATAGATTAGTTTAGTTTGGTTTGACTTTTTAAGAAACAATAAGATGTTATTATGTTCAATCTAAATTGTTATATAAATAATTATCTAGGACTTAACTTTATACTGTATATTAAAATTATATTTTACCAATTACATTTTAATAATTTGTCAATTTAAAATTGTTTACAATTTATCAAGTAATTTACAGTTTAAACTAATTAATAAGTATTTAATTAATTTTATTTATTTAGCATTTATATAATTTATTTTATTTTAATTTATTGGTCTGATGTCTGAATAAGAATAACAGAATAGGATATAACTAAAGCCATACTCGATATGAATGTATTTGCGTTTACTTTAAACAAATTCAAAGCACTTAAACATATTCGCGATTCGAATGATTTGATTGACATTAGATTCAATTTATCTTTAGTCGACATTTCACTCGTTTTACTCAAATAAATGTTTTCTAATTCATAAATAAAATTAGAAAAACTTTTTGGAATATTATTACAAACCAAACACAAACATAAAAGTTTAAAAATACTAAAAATTAATGAATATATTTTCCAAAGTTGATCTAATAAAGCATGTTGAATTACAATAAAATTAAGTGAAATTATACAAATGCCAGAAATACAATAAATTAAATTAAAAACTAGTAATAGCATAATATAAACATTAACAAGCTGATCATATTTTCTAACATTTTTGTATATATTATATATTTTTTGATAAATTATATCTGAATTATGTATTTCATCTGATTTGAGAATTAAATTGAAATTTTGTGAAACAATACAACTTTGATATGCAATCAATGATAATATAGATAATTGTGTATTAAATGATAAATAAAATATAATGTTTACATAAAAATGTATTAAAAAATATTGAAAACAAATTATGCTAATAATAATTGTAATTAATGAAAACAAAAGTTGTAATACAATTATAATTAAAACAATTTTTTTTTAATTCTTTCATTTATTTGTAATAATTTTTTATTTTTCATATGATTTATAATAGCTTTGCCTTTACTTAATATAAATATAATATTAATTGCAGTTTGTGACGAATAACAAATCATGTTTATATAATAAATTAACGTAATTATTATTAACTTTGTTGGTTTATATTGATTGATTTTAATTTGAAGTATAACAAAATTCATCAAGACATAAGTTTTATAAATTAGTATAATTATTACAAAAGCATTCCATACCTTTTCCAAAATGTTTCTGAACTTTAATTTATTATTTGAACCAAAGTACGTAAAACCAGATATTTTTTGAAAGTTTAATAATATATTTAAACCAGGTCGTAAATTTTTATATTTAATTAAATTATTATTAGGATTATTTAGTACAAACATATTTAAGTAATATTTTTCGATTTTATAATTTTTAAAATATATTAATAAATAAATTGTTATTTAATTATCAATAAAAATAATTTATTATATAGTAAAATATTTGCATTATAATTTAATCAACTGAATAAATATAACAACATTATTATATAAATAAATTTTAACTGTATTAAATAATTATCGATTTTTATGCGTTTTAGTTTTGTTAAATTTATATTAATAATTAAATAATAATAAATCATATTATATAAATTAAAAATATAAAACCATTATTTAAATTCAAAATTACTACTGTAAATATAAATTTATAACATAAACAAAGTATTGTTAAACAAATTTTATATTGCAAAGTCGTAATTAATAACTAACATATATTTACTAGATTTAATATAAAATTTAAGAAAATTTCTTATAAGAGCTTTTTGGCTGTAAATTTATGTGTCTGTGCGTACGTCTATATAATAGCAATAACATATGTAAGAATTTATTGGGTGTAAAGCAGGAAAAGGCGTCTAGTCGATCTCAGGCCTAACCTTAAACATTAAATGTGTTTTGAGATTGCAAAGATTGACAATACAATGTACTATTCATAAAACTTGTTAAGAATTAAAACAAATAGGACAAGTTGATAGTTCAACTTACTAGTTAGATAACCATAAAATTCAGTAAATCTTGAACACTAGAAATTCAAATGTATTGATTTGTTTTTTGCTGCACTTTAAACATGTGAAAATATTTACAACTCATTATAAGTTCTAATGTTTTGTTTTTCTTAATAAACAGTAAAAATTTAATTAAAATTTTGATCTCTTACTAATTGAGACAGACTAGTAAAAATAAATGAAAAAAGTGGTTAAATATATTTATGTTTTAATATACGATATATGCAAATCAACATTTAATCTGAAATGTGTCTGACTAATTTAAACAATTAAATACGATTTAAATTTTTACTACCCTAAAATGTTTTTGCCTTATACTGGTCTATACTATAGAGCAGAGATCGTGAAGGAAAAAATCAGGCAAAAATCTTCCTGTCTTTGAAAATTTGGATTTATCCATCTTTCTTTCATCTAGCATTTAATCTACGAAAAATACTTTCTCGACTTTTTGCTGGCTGCCAAAAGCGGCCAGAAAATTATTTGATTTTTTAGCCAAAATTAAGACATTTCTATAAATTGGTGCTAAATCTGGTTTAAATTCAGTTAATTTACGAAAATATTTTTAAAAATATATATAGATTTTTTGAGCGTTTTAAAAAATATCTCTTCCCTAATTCCACCCCCTCCCCACTGGATTAGCCGACTTTCTCATTCCTTGCTATATAGAAAAAGGTTAGTGTATATCTTATTATGTTCTATCTAAATTGTTAAATAAATAATTATCTATTACTTAACTTTGTATAAACAATAACTTTATACTGTATTATAAAATTATTATTTAATCAATTACATTTTATTAATTTTATTAATTTTGTCAATTTAAAATATTTTACAATTTATTAAATAATTTATATTTTTAAACAGATTTAATTAATTTTATTTATTTTACAATTATAGAAATTAATTTTACTTTGTAATAAATGTTTGAATGTACAAGTAAATCGAAATTTTTATAACAACCTCTGTGAGAAATAATTTTAAAGTAAAGTTATATCGATAAATCTTTTTATTAACGCTCAAGTTAAAATTTATATATTTTTATTAATTATACTTTCATAATAACAAAGCAATACTTGCATTACATAAACTATGTACACGGTTACTTAATAAAAATATATAAATTTAAACTTGAGCGTTGATAAAACGATATATCGATATAACTTTACTTTAAAATTATTCCTCAAAGATGCAGTTATGCGGATTTGGATTTACTCATAAACTTAAACAAATAATAAATATTTATATTTTTAATTTTATTGATTTGACGTCTGAACGAGAATAACAGAATAGGATATAACTAAAGCCATACTCGATATGAATGTATTTGCGTTTACTTTAAACAAATTTAAAGCACTTAAACATATTCGCGATTCGAATGATTTGATTGACATTAGATTCAGTTTGTCTTTAGTCGACATTTCACTCGTTTTACACAAATAAATGTTTTCTAATTCATAAATAAATTTAGAAAAACTTTTTGGAATATTATTGCAAACCAAACACAAACATAAAATTTTTAAAATATCAATAATAAGCGCAAATACATTCCAAAATTTAAGAAATGTATATTGTTCATTTATTATAACATCTATTATATTTACGCTAAAGCTTGAAATACAAAATATTGCATTCACAATTAGCATGAGTAAAATATAAAAATTAACTAATTGATCAAATTCTGTAACATTTCTATAAATTTTAAGTATTTTTTGATAAATTAATTCTAAATTTTGTATTTCATTTGATTTGAGAATTGAATTAAAATTTTGTGAAACAATACAACTCTGATATGCAATCAATGAAAGTACAGATAATTGTGTATTAAATGATAGAAAAAATATTAAATTATAATTAATTTCATTTATATCATTATTTGGGAATAATATCATTGCAATAATTACAGTTGAAATTGAAAATAAAAACTGAATTATAGTTATTAATATACCAATAATTTTCTCGGATTTAGAATTAATTTGATATAACTCTTGATTTTGAATACAGTTTATAATAGACATTCTTCTCATTAATATGAATACAATTATAGTTATATTTTGTATTTTATTACTAAAATGACTAAATTGATGTAAAAGCGTAACTATACTTGTTTTTATATTGTTATAATTACTCTTGTTTAATTTCAAGATAGGATGATTAAATGAATAGTACGAATAAAATATTAATATAATTAATATAATTATATTCCATAATATATGTAAAGATTTTTTTAATTTTGATCGATTTGCGTCAACGCATAATCTCCAATATGTTAATCCAGTTATTTTATGGTAATTTATTAAAATTTTAAAACCAGTTAATTTAATATGTTGCTGTTTATTTTTGATAGCTTGATTCATTTTTAGAGAATTATCTATTAACTTACTTTATCACAATTTTAGTGCATAATATATTAAATATTTGTAAAACTTTTTTAATGAAATCAATAAAAACACTTTATTTAATTAAAGTCAATAAAATATTTTTTTTATAAATAATGAATTTTAAATATTTGAATAAAATTTAATCAACTAGATTAATGTTTATTTAATTTTATATAAAACCTGTTAAAAGTTATTATTAAATTTTGCAATAACAAATTATTTTAAAGATATTTAAAAAGAATTAAAATTAATTATATTATTGAAGGTAAGAGTTAAACTACTATTAAAATATCAGTGCATTTAAAAATGCGCTTGTCGTTCATTTTAATAAGTTTAATTGCATTTTAATAATTAATAAAATATTAAAGTATTAATATCAGGAATCGAGAAGGGGGATCAGGCAAAAATCCCCCTGATTTTAAAAATTTGGATTTATTTTCCCCCCCTAACATTTGGTCCAAGAAATGGTACCCCCCCCCCTCGACGTTTTGCCGTTCGTCTAAGGCATTTGGTATCGATCCGTTGACACCAAACTCGTGGAACTACTTTGCCGTCAAAGACATCTTATATAAGGGACATAATATAAGCGTAATTTATATTAAAAAATGAAGACAAATACAAAATCGAATATAGACTCAAAGTATATTTGAACAGCACCAAAGTGACAAATATCGAAAAGTTAGTAAGACTAATTATAACACTACCATGCAACACCGATGATTAAGCAAGCAAACCATTAAAAACTTTATGAAAAATAATAATAAAGGAAAGGGGTATTCATTAGTCAGCTTTAGTTTCTCGGACTATTACCCGGGCTCTCCCAACAAGGATATCGATGGCAGGATATGCTGTGATTCAATTCCGAGCAATCGTTGGACTAATTTCGGATCAAAATATACAACCGATTGGTTGGCATTTCATTTCAGCCGCAATAAGACAATAGATTCAATCAATTTATGTTTTTTTGGATGTCATCATCAAAGAGGGCGCACCGACTGTTAGACCAAAATAGTTGTGGAGTATTGGCCCGACAGTAAGAAGTGAAAAAATCTCGACAATCAAGTCTCGATTCCGAGCATATGCTAGAAATCGAATGTCGTTTACAGATGTAATGACGAGTCGTTTACTGAAAATTGTTTTTACCCGAAATGTCGCCAAAGACTACTATATCAGTGCAAAAATATGGACCTAATAGTTGCAATCGCCAAACCCGAACACATAGGAAGCCGAAGATGGACTTATTACGGAAAAACTACTGAAATACTCGCTGTAAGTGTCGGGTCAATCGATTGTTGGTTCGATTGATAAGTAAGAGTCGAACTTCAATATAAGCGGCATTTATTTCCCGAATAGTGCTCACTATAAATTTCGGGTGTTTTACGCAAAAACTTCGAGTCAGCCAACGGTACGCATACTCTTCCTGTTAATCATTTGCACAATGTTTTGGTCAGTTAATCGCCAACTAAGCCCGGGTGGGCTCACTTTGATTATAAAACCTATATTGAGGTTACTGTGTCTCTACTGGTAGGTAATAATTTACTCGTTTTTAAACGTTAGACAAGTTTTGCTGAATTAAACAAAATTCAGTTAATTTTCAAAATTTTTTTCAGTTTTTAGTTCTTTTTTGGATTTATAATGTAAGCAAAAACACTCTTTGTTTCAAACGGTAAGAATTAATTAGTTAAGATTAAATAATGTAATTTATTTTAATTTTTGACAAATTTACAAATAAACATGATACATTATTAATTTGATGATAACGTTAAATTCAAAAATATTTTTTGAAACTCGTTTGTATTGCTATTTTCAAAAACAAAAATTAATAACATGTTAATGTTAACGAAACATATATAAATTAAATCTGAATTTTAACAAATTAATGTGTATTTAACTTATGTGCCAGATTAGTCTTATTTTACAGTCAGTAAATAACCAAAGTAGGGTACATACAAAACCAAAATTTGGCAATTTAAATTGTCGGCGAAATGAGCGACACTTTTTTATATTAAACTTATGTCACTTTCTTAACTAGATTTTTATTTCTTATCAATGATTTAACAAAGTGACATAAGTTTAATATTAGAAAAAGTATCGCTCATTTTGCCGACAATTTAAATTACCCAATTTTGGTTTTGTATGTATTCTAATTTGGTTATTTACTGACTGTAACATGTTATTGCTATAATTATCATTGTTTTACATTTCAATTATTCAAATACATTTATACTAATTTTATTTACAATCAATTGAAAATAAAAACATGCATGATAAATGTATGATTTCATTGATTTTATATTATTGATTTGATGTCTGAATAAGAACAACAGAATAGGATATAATTAAAGCCATAATCGATATGAATGTATTTGCGTTTACTTTAAACAAATTCAAAGCACTTAAACATATTAGCGATTCGAATGATTTGATTGACATTAGATTCAGTTTGTCTTTAATCGACATTTCACTTGTTTTACATAAATAAATGTTTTCTAATTCATAAATAAAATTAGAAAAACTTTTTGGAATATTATTACAAACCAAACACAAACATAAAATTTTAAAAATATCAATACTAAAAGCAAATATATTCCAAAATTTAATAATTGCATGCTGCTCATTTGCTATGAAGTTAATTATATTTACGGTAAAACTTGAAATACAAAATATTGCATTAACGGTTAGCATGAGTAATATATAAAAATTAATTAAATAGTCAAATTCTTTAACATTTCTATAAATTTTATATATTTTTTGATAAATTAATTCTAAATTTTGTATTTCATTTGATTTGAGAATTAAATCAAATTTTTGCGAAATAATACAACTTTGATATGCAATCAATGAAATAACAGATAATTGTGTATTAAATATTAGAAAAAATATTAACGTATAATATATATTATATATATTTTGAAAACATATTATTGAAATAATAACAGCTGTAAATGAAACTGAAAATTGAATTATAGTTATTATTATTCCAATAATTTTTTCATTTTTAAAATTGATTTGACATAACTCTTGATTTTTAATACAGTTTATAATAGACATTCTTCTCAGTAATAGAAATACAATTACAATTATATTATGTATTTTATTGCTATAATGACTAAATTGATGTATAAGAGTAATTATTATAGTTTTATTATCTTTAAAATTAAACTTGTATAATTTTAAAATTGTATGATTGAATGAATAGTAAAAATAATAAATTAATAAAATTGTTATAATTATATTCCATATAATATTTAAAGTTTTACTTAATTTTGATTGATTTGATTCAATACTCAATCTCCAATATGTAAATCCAGTTATTGTATGGTAATTTAATAAAAATTTTAAACCCGATAATTTAAAATATTGTTGCTTATTTTTAATAGCTTGATTCCTTTTTAAAGAATTATATATTAACTTACTTTATCACAATTTTAGTGTATAATATATTAAATATTAGTAAAATTTTTAAAATGTAAATAATAAAAATAATTTATTTAATTAAAATCAATAAAATATTTTTTTTAAAATAAATAATGAATTTTAAATATTTGAATAAAATTTAATCAAGTAGATTAATGTTTGTTTAATTTTATATAAAACCTTTTAACACTTATTATTAAATTTTGCAATAACAAATTATTTTTAATATATTTAAAAATGATTAAAATTAATAAATTGTAAATTAATTTTTTAAAATTTTAATTTATTTATACTGTACAATATACAAAGAATACTGTATATATGAAGTTTTGAAATAATTTGAAAATATGAAATACTATTTATTCAATTAAAATAAATAAATTCTGTTTGTTAGTAATATTTTTAAAATTTGCATAAAAATTAATCAAGTAAATAAATGTTTACATAATTTGATATAAAAACATTTTTAACATTATTATCCAAATTATTATAATAAATTAATATGTAATTATAACTTTTTATTATTTATTTTACCAATCCGGTAATTCATTTAATATTTAAATTTATTCTTCCTAAGATATATACTGTATATATACACATTGTTTTTGTTTTTCCGTTTTATAGTTATAATATTAATTAAACATATTGAGCAGTACACTCCGTTTCAAATGCTTAAGAGCAGTCACTAATTTTTGAATAAAATTATAACATTTTGAGATAATTAATTGAAATTTTTGTCAAAAATAGTTCAATTATCAACAAATTAAGCCAAAAAAAAGATTTTTTATTTTTGACCTTTATTTTAGTGTGCGCGAGCTATTTTGTAAAAAACACCGTTTTAATTGCTTAAGAGCAGTATATAATTTAACAAATCTGAGTCACTATTTGACAATTATTTGGAACAAATCATAATGAATCACGTGAATTTTAACTAGAACTTTCTTGTTTTAGAATATAATACTTAAATGATATTACTATAGCTATGGCTAAAAATATATTCTTAAGCGAATATAAAAAAGGCTAGATTATGGCTTACCATAATTCTGGTAAAAAGAATCGAGAAATTGGTCGCATAATTGGTAGATCTGCAACAATCGGCAGTTATCTTTAAAATCCAACTAAGTATAGCCTGAATTACAGCGGCGGTCAAACAAAAGTAGTGACAGAACGTAAAAAACGAGCGTTTCTTAAAGACATTTCAAATACTAATCACACAATTAATGAAATAAAAGCTATTAATAACATAACTGCATCAAAATCGACGTTATGGCGAATTACTAAAGAGGTGCCAACACTAAAATTTATAAAAATGATGGCAAGACCTGCACTTAAAGAACAACACATTACGGTTCGATTTCAATGGGCAAAAAATCACATGAGTTGGTCGAATAAGTGGGAAAATGTTATTTTTACAGACGAAAAGAAGTTCAATCTCGACGGTCCCAATGGCTATAAGTATTATTGGCATGACTTAGGACATGAAAAACAGTGGTTTTCAAAAAGAACAACCGGCGGTGGGTCTGCAATGGTTTGGGCGGGTGTTGGCTATTGTGGCAAAACAGAAATTGTAATTTTAGAGCAGACACTAAATGGCAATTACAATATAAATACATTAAATAAGTATTTGACATTATTTGCGGAACGAATTTTGGAAAATAATTGGGTTTTTCAACAAGACAACTCTTCAGTTCATAAGTCAAAGTTAGTTACTGAGTGGTTAAAGTTGAAAAACATCGCATGTCTTGATTGGCCATCACTTTCACCTGAACTGAATATTATTGAAAACGTCCGGAGTGACTTAGTTCGCAAAGTTTATGCAAATGGAAAGCAATATCAAACGACTAATGAACTCATAATATCTATTCATGAAAGTTGGGAAGAATTATCACAAATGTATATCAAATCTCTCAGCGAACCAATGCCTAATCGCCTATTTCAATTTATTTTGAAAAGTGGACTTAAAATTGATTACTAATTTAAATGTTTTTATTCACTAATTGTATAATAATCTAATAAAACTTAACTGTCTTTAAGCAATTAAAACGATGTTTTTTACAAAATAGCTCGCGCATGCTAAAATAAAGGTCAAAATTAAAAAAAAATTTGGCTTAATTTGTTGATAATTGAACTATTTTTGACAAAAATTTCAATTAATTATCTCAAAAGGTTTTAATTTTATTCAAGAAATAGTGACTGCTTTCAAGCATTTGAAACGGAGTGTATTTAATTAAACAATTATGTAACTATTTAAATGATTTTTATTTTTATTGATTTTGATTAATTATATGTATCATTCTAATATGTATAGTTTTATAAATATTTAAATTATCTAATTTTATATATTGCTAATTTTTTTGTTGAAACAAAAACAGAAAATTGATTTGAGTCTTATAACTCCTAAATTGCTGTCTTTCTCAACACAAAAATAATTAAATAAATAACATTTTTAAATTTAAAAATAAACTCTAAACTTTTATACATATCAAACTAATATTAATACTTATTTTAAAGTTTTAATTTAAACTTATAAGTGCAATTTAAATTTATAAAAAAATATATATAATTTTATTTATATGTCCAAGTGTTCGAGTAAATTGAAATCCGCATAATTGCCCCATTGAGGAATAATTTTAAAATAAAGTTATATTGATATATCATAATCCAATACCGGATCTCCGTTTTTATCTAGAGTATTTCAGATTTATGTATATTAATTCCCTAACATTTATCTGAAAGTTTATACATTTTAAAGATAAATATCTTTTTATATTAATATTTATTTGTTTACTTATTTATTTATATTTAGAGTTGTATGCATCTCATAGTTTAAAAAAATTTAATTAGCACTTTATGTCATTTGCTAAGCATACAAAAACAATATATCTGCAATGGCTACCAAAGTTGAGGTGCATTCAACTCTGTTTATATTTAATGTTTACTTAAATAAAACTGAACAAATATTTTGATAGAATATGCTCTCTATACTTTTAGCACTTATAAAGGCTTTAAAGCTGACGTCAGAGCTAATTCAAATAGTACTAAACGTATAGCCATCATATTCTATCAAAATTTTCGTCCAGTTTTATTTACCGTAAATTCTCACAGTTTAGAAAATGTTCTTAT
The DNA here is from genome assembly GCA_034693685.1 of Belba bartosi. Taxonomy (NCBI): domain Eukaryota; kingdom Metazoa; phylum Arthropoda; class Arachnida; order Sarcoptiformes; family Damaeidae; genus Belba; species Belba bartosi. The sequence goes on along the minus strand of JAQFXP010000305.1, from coordinate 10,243 downwards.
AAAATGAGTTTGGGTTTTATGTTCTTATACTCCGGGGTATAAAAACATGTTTTTGAAAATGAGAATAAAAACCAGTTATACTTTTTTAGTAAACAAAGTTTAAACAAATATTTTTAGTAATAATGTTGAACTTTTATGTTCAAAAATTTAAACATCACAAAATTAAAAACAATTTAAAAGAAATGATAAAAAATTATGTGATTAATTTAACGTATTTTGTGTTTAAAATTTTTCTGAATTAATGCTCATTTATTATTTAAAAGTTCTATAGTAAAGTTGATTAATATTAAATTTATAGTTAAACAAAAATTTGCTAAATAATTATATTATAAGTTAGTTTTTAATATAATACTTTGATTTGGATTAATTTATCAATATATACAATAAAACTAATTAGAATTAATTAATTTGTCACTTATTATAGTTTGAGTTTACCTCGCCTTATAAGAACATTCTCTTAAGAGCTTTAACTCAAATTTTAGAAAATGATCTAATTCACCTTATAAGAAAATGTTCTAAACTGTGAGGGAATACGGTACTTGTTAAAAATAAACAAATTAATATTTTATGTTATTATTTTGTTAAGGTATTGCTAAATTCTAATTTTTTTTGCCTGATTGGATAAAGTTCAATAAATATGTTTTTTATTTATTAAGTAATCTTTAATTTTAATTATTTAAAAAGATATATATAACTTGTACATATTTTATTGATATCTTAAATTAAATAGTTTTTATTTAGTTTTGAAAATATACTAGATAAAAACGGAGATCCGGTATTGGATCATAATATATCATATTGTATATATTATATGATATATTATATTGATATATCATATATAATATTAGCGCTCAATTTAAATTATATATATTTTTATTGATTAAACTCTTATATTATTAATTACTAAAAATATATAAATTTTAACTTAAGCGCTGACATGTGCTTTATTATAAAAATATATTTAATCTGGGTTTATGATTTATTTATTTACAGTATTTTAAAACTGATTTAGTAAAATATTGCAGATATATCTTTTTACCTATTAATTAAATGGAAAAGTTAGTAACAAATATTTTTAACTATAACAAAATAATTATTTCTGTGTTATACAGTATTAAAATAATTAATATAATTTATTTTACTAATTATGATATCAATACTGGTTTATAGCTTAAGTTAAAAATAATTTAATTTTAACTTGTAAATTTATATTATTATTAATAATTTAAAATTTTAAATATAATAAATTACGAAACTATAAGCTTAAATATATAACTACATAAATATGTACGCGCATCAAATGGGTCATCAATATTCAGAATGGATTGCAGACTCGGCTTATAATAAATATTTACTAAATGACGACAAAGAGTTCATTACATCACAATTGGCTGGATTTGTAAAGATCAACAACGACTGGCGCGATTACTTCGGACCCAAATTTAGTCTCTATCACAACAATTCTTGCGCGATGCATGGGAGAGGTCGGCGGCTTTGATGCAAACCAAAGACCAGTTCAGCGACGGAGACGGCTATTGGCCGTCGCATAACTCGAAAATATATGGCAACGGCGCAGATATTGTCAAGATTGCAAAGTTTAATTTGATAAATATACAAGGATACTTAAATTGTATGTTTTACAAATAATACATTTTTTAACTTGCAGTACTGCTCTAAAGTGTTCAAGGTAAAACTTATAAAAAATAAAAATATATTTGTCTATTTATTTTTAGAACCAAACAATTTTTATTGATCAAATATTTTTAAATTTTAACTTGTAACAAAATTTTAACATATAATTTTTAACATTGATTAGGTCATTTTTTGCATTGATTCTATGTTTGCAAAAAATATTAAAATATAATAAATTAATTTTAAGCTGAATACTTAATTTTGCTTGCGACGGTTAATCCTATGCTAGACAGCTGTCACAAAACTTAACAACAATTTTCTATACTATTGTATTAAACATTATAATTTTAAATTGCCAATTTAAATCAAATAATTTTACAAATTATTCAGTTGTTTCAGTTTTTTAAAATAATTTATTAATATTATTGCTTATTATAATTCAAGGCTACATAAGATTTTTGATTATGTTTTGTTATAAGTTAGTTATATAATAATCAATTTTGCACATGTATGATTAAGATTAAAAAGAAATATTTATAAAACTAACACAATAAAATAATATCTATTAATATTCAACATAATTTATTTTAAATAAGAAAATTTTAGAATGGATAATATTTAACACAGTATTTAAACTGTGTACAATCTTGAACACTCTGGAAAATAAATTTTGTTTAACCAAAAAATAATATTTTTTTCCTTAAATATTTACATTACCTAAAAATATAATGAAAATTAACTTGATAATTATTTTATGTATCTTTTTATTAATTGGATCTACCATCGTTGTTAATGCTTGGTTTTATGGTAAATAATATTTTGAATTATTTATTTTGTATTGTTATTACATATTAAACTAAATTAGGCGGATATGGTAGAAGATACGGTGGATATGGTGGGTATGGCTGGTATGGTAGACATAGAGGTTATCGAAGAGGTAAACATTTTGGCAGACACAGAATATGGGGTTAAATAATAAAATTGCACTATATTGTAATTGGCAAAATAATTTTTAAAAAACTACTCATTGCTAAAACCTAAATAAAATTGTTATTGTAAATTTTATTTTTTAATATTAATATATTTTAACATACTATTAAAATAATAAATTTTAATGTTTAATCTCAATTTACTAAAAGTTATTTGACAGTGTTAATTAAAAATTTTACGCAATTAAGTTACCTGTCAAACATTTATAACGTTCTCTTACATTTTACTTTTTATTTTACATTTTTGTTTCGATTTCAAATATTTTATCCAAATTAAATTAATTTTAAAAATAATTTTTAAATGTTTTTATGTAATATTTTTACAAAAATTAATTTATTCATAACACTTGTAATTTATACAAAATGTTAATTTGACAATTTTAGTTAAAAATCTTAAATTTTATAAATAATAAATAAATTAATTAATTTACAAAATAGTACAAATAAATTTAGTTGAGCAAATATATGCAATAATATATAAATTATATATAAAAGTAAGATATAAATTATATAAAATAAATATTAAAAAAATATTGTCAAAGCTTATTTTATAATTACTATTTAAATAGTTTTCTCGAAATCCAATAAATCAATTGCCATTTTACCAAAAGTATTGCTCATATTTCGAACATTTAAATGATTAAATAATGTAATTTTTGGCATAAATTTATTTTCCTCTAAACACCAGTTGATATGTTTTTCCTCAATAGCCAAATGAATGGCAAAATAGTCTTTACGCCAATTCTTATTAAAAGTTTTAAAAAGAAGCTTGCAAACCATTTTTCCTTGAATACCAAATTCATGTTTCATTAGCCGGTGCACAAGATCTGGTCGTTTAAACAATATAGTATTTGTTGGAAAATCCATTGAATTATAGCCCCATTTATTCGGATTGTATTTCTTATATGAGTCAATCCATAACTTCAAAAACAATGCTTTTCTATCGCTTATGATAATAGCGTTTAAAAGTGGTTTGTTTTGCAAACATTGTATTGTAAACTCGTATTTTCGAAACTCATTTAATGACTTAATTACATAGATATCATTGTCCAGATATATGCCCCCAAACTTGGTTAATACACGCAAGCGGGTAATGTCACTAGCATGCCAGTTTAAATATTTGGTGCTTAGGTTACGTCCGAATATTTCGGTCGGTTTAACGACTTTCCGCACAATTAGTTTGGTTTTGACTTTTCTGGCAATTCGTTCGACTCTTTCGTAATAATTACCGAACAATTGGTCGCAATCGCAGTGAATGTACAACTGATCCGGTCTTTGGTTCCGAAGTACAGACAATATTGATATAAAGTGTCCGAATCGTAGGTTATTTTTGCCAAACAGTACGTAGTGTACGATATTAGGCACTACTGGAAATGGATAACCCGTTTCGTTCTTTCGGTCCGTCAACCCATTGATCAAATCCTTTGAAATACTTTTGGTTTTGATTTTCTCGACATCTAATGACTTACTTATGAAGTGAACATTATTTGTAAATTTTGACAAAATTAATATAAATACAAATGTAAATAAAATCAAAACTATTAATATATTAAATTTAATAAAATTTATACTTTTAATAAATTTCATGATTTATACAAAATTAAATTTTAACTTATTTAATATTAATTATTTTCACTAAATTATAATATTAAAAATTATATTTTAAACATAATAAATTTATCTAAAATTAAAAAAATTTTATATTTTTTATTTAATTTTAATAATTTATATAAATAGCATATTAATAATAATATAAAATCTGTTGTATCTGTAATTCAACAGTTTAAATTTAAAAATAAATTATTTTTGTTAATATAAACACATTTATTATATTACTGTTAAATCCAGAAATTTTATTATTTAATATCTATATCCAGTTGTTATAAATATAGTTAAAATAGTTTTAAAATAAGTTGAAATGAGTTTTGAAATTGGTTGAGCTTATTTAAAAAAATCTGGTTTTAAAATTGTAAAGTTAACGTAGTTCTAACCGGCCACTCGAGAACCACTCATATAAAAATTTTTTAAATGTTGAAATAAAATTTAAATAAAAATTTAAAATTTATTTTTAAAAAATTCTGAAAAAAGTTAAAAAATTTAAGTATAAATGCGTTAAAAAAAATTTCGAAAAAACATTTTACAAGAAAATTTACCAAAAAAAATTTGTTAAGAACTTACCGTCACAGCATAATATTAAAAAAATTGCATTATCAAAATTTATTTGAAAATCCATGTTAGAAAATTTTCTTATTTATTGATAGACTTTACCTGAGTTAGCATGACGTTTTATTAAAGTAGGAAGAACTAAAATGCACATATAGTCATTATCTACTAAGTACACATGCCAAATCGAGCAATTTAATAGTTAATATCAGAGATCGATAAGGGGGGGATTAGGCAAAAAAAACCCTGGTTTTGAAAATTTGGATTCTCCCCCCCTTAGCATTTGGTCTGAGAAAAATACACTCTCGACGTTTTTCCGGCCGCCAAATGCGGCCGGTAAATTTTGTGGGTTATTTGCCCAAAATTAGAAAAAAAAATTTAAATTGGTGTTAAATCCGGTTTAAATCTAGTTAATTTAACCAAATTTAGTTTAAATCCAGTTTAAATCTAGTTAAATTAGTTAAAATTTTATTATAAATATATAGGTTTTTTGAGCGTTTTTGGAAAAATTCCCTCCCTGATCCCCCCTAGGTTTTTGGTAACTTAATATACAAATGGTTATATTATTTTATCCATGTACAGCTTTTTTTTATAAAAACAATTATAGTTTTTTATGTAAAGAAGTGCAACTTGTGTTATTTTATTTTGTTTTTAAAAAGTTTTAAATATTTAATTTAAAAATTTACTGTTTAAATAACTGCTTTAATATTTAAATTCTAAAATATTTGACTGTAAATCCTAATATTTTATTTAATTTATCTTTTATTAAAAAAAATTAAAATGAATACTAATATAAATAATATTTTTTTAAAGATATTTAAAATCCTATTTATCTTACTTTCAATTTTAACAATTTTTGTTCTGCATCTTACTTTCAACAGGCAAGTTTATCTAAATATTAAATTTTCATAACAATATAAATAAAAATGATATTTTAATAAAAATATAAAACTTTTTAACTTTATTAGAAAAAATCAAATCAAAATAAAAGCCAACTCTTGTAAACCACATAATAATATCGTGTTCTTAAAAACCCACAAAACGGGCGGCTCTTCAATAAAAAACAAATTATTAAGATATGCCGACAATAATAACCTAAATATAGTCTATTCTCGTGATCCAAATTTTGGATATCCGGAGCCTTTTAATCAAAAATTTGTTCCGATATTAAAGCCAACAAAAACTGGTCAAGCAAGATTTTATAATATTCTAACCAATCATTTTCGGCTCAATTATGAAGAAGTCAAAGCAGTTATGCCTTTGAACACAAAGTTCATAACAATTATTAGAGAACCGAACGCTATGTTTGAGTCCTGTTATGACTTTTTTGATTGGAAAACCAGATTAACAAAAATGTCCTATCAAGATTTTCTTAATAATATTTATACAAATCCGATAATTGATACAAAATTAAATGTAAGAGTTGATTATGGACGATATGGTAGAAATCAAATGAGTTTTGATTTAGGTTTGAATATAAGTCAGTTTGAAGATAGAAATGCTGTTAAAAAGTTTATTCAGAAATTAGACTCAATTTTTGATTTAGTTCTGATTACTGAACGAATGGATGAAAGCCTTGTATTGTTAAGACATGAGTTGTGTTGGACTATTGAAGATGTGATTGGATTTAAATTTAATGTTAGAAAAACGAGATCACAAATAAACATGACCAATATTATAAAAAATAAACTGTTACGTTTAAATAATGCCGATCATATGCTTTACAAACATTTTTATAATAAATTTGATTTTAAAGTCAAACAATTTGGAGTCGAAAAAATGAAAATTGAAACAAAATTATTAAAGAAAAAAACCGATTTGTTATATAATAAATGTATTGACAAACCAAGTGTTTTAAATTATAAGTCAAAGACTACGGATCCAAAATTTAAACCCCATTCAGGCAAAATCTGTAAACAATTGACAATGCTAGATTATCAATATATATCTATTATCCGTAAGAGAACAAATAAAATGTAGAAAAATCTACCGAGAAAATATTTTTAGTTATAAATGTCAATTTTGGTGTTTAAAATTTTTTTTAATTTTATATATTTTGAAGAAAATTTTACAAAATATATTTTTTAATTTTTATATTTGTTTTTAACAAACCTTTATATTTGTCTACAAAAAAAATATTTAAATTACCGGTAATTAATATAATATTTTTTGGATAATGTAAATTATTAAATTAAATTTTTAAAAAAATTTTAAATTGTTTTTTATTTTTTAATGTTATTTAATGCTAAGATATTGAAAAGATTTATTGTGTATAATTTATTAAAATTTTTGAAAACAATTTATCAAACAAAAAATTGTTTTTGATGATTAGTCGCCAATGAGGGCTTTTAGGGGGTTATAAGATAAAACAAGTTTAATTGCCCCAAAGATCTGGTTTATGGGCTCGGTATTAGTCTAACTAAAGCGAAAATACCGGAATTTCTATGACTTATAATTATACCGTTTAATAACCAATGATTTTTCAAACATTTTATTGTAAACTCGTATTTCCAAAACAAATCCAATGACTGAATCGTATAATGTTACTAGCATGCCAGTTTAAATATTCGATACTTAGTTAACGGCCAAATATTTCAGACGGTTTAACAACTTTCCGCACAATTCAAATCACCATTAATTTATTTAATTATAACCTGATTAAACATTTAATGCTGATCTAAAGACATTTCTATCATTAGATGATAGTTGGATCAATTAATTGTACCTTGAAGACATTTCTTGATTAATTATTAGTATTTTATAAACATATTATTGGTTAATATTAAATTTTATTAATTTTAAATTTTAGTCGTTATTTATAGTCAGACGACCAAAATGAGATAAAAATAAAAGAAAATCTATTGCCTAATTATAACAAATAAGTATCAGTTCAAATTTAGGACAACAGATGTCGAAAAAAGTAAAAACTAAAATTTTTTATATCAATAAATGGTCAAGCGGGAAGGACGAAACGGGTTATCCATTTTCAGTTATACCTAATATCGTACACTACGTACTGTTCGGTTATAATTATTTGTAAATTTTTTTTAATCAATTTGATTTCTAACAAATTAAAAATTTTGGTGAAAATTAATTTTTTAAATTTCATAACAATATATGTTAAAGTAAACAATCCTAATTATTTTTTTAAGCAAAACCAAGTAAAATTCTATATTAATTTAAATGGAAAGGTAATTTTTATTTTTAAATTGTGCTGACACTGTTTTTTACATTACCGTTTTTGTCATTACAGTTTTTGACATTACTGTTTTTAAAATTATTGTTTTTGACATTACCGTTTTTGACATTACTGTTTTTGACATTACCGTTTTTGACATTACTGTTTTTGACATTACAATTTTTCAATTAAAAATTTCAAATTTGTAATAATTATCTCATTTATTTTTGTTTCTCAAATTAAATACAGTAAGATCTGTATAATTTCACACTGTTGGGACCGAGATTTATGCCATGTGAAATTATAAAATGTGAAATTAGACAACTATAAAAGATTTTTGATATTATTTAATTGCAATTTTTTAATGACATTAACATAGCTAGAAGTTAAGTTAATAAAAATTAGTTTTATATTTTACAATTTGAATAACATTTTGAAATTTTTTTGAAATTTTATTTTAAATTATTAATTCTGTATTTTCATGAATTACCATTTTTTTTAAATTTTAAACTAATATTATTTATGCAATTATTTGAAATAAAATTAAAATAAGACTTTAATAGTAAGACGCAAACTATTTTAATTTTTTAAGAATAATATTTGTCTTTTTAATTTATAGAATTTTGTTTATATTTTTAATTTTCTAATCAAAGAATAAGTTTTCTGTTATTTTTCAATATTATTTTATTGTATTTTTAAATAATTTCTACAATTAAAAATGTTTATTTGGCTTTTTTGTAATTTAGATAACATACAAAACTAATATATTTGCAAATTTTTACATAGTAAATTTTTATAACACTGCAAACATAACGTTTATATTTATTTTTTTATAAATAGTTGATATGTTTAAACAATTAACTATTTTTAAATGTGAAATTATAAAACTGTAAATTAACTTGATTGTTTGGCTGTTTATATGTGAAAAAAAATAAACAAATGTGAAATTAGTGCTATACTTTAACATAGGCCCCAAAATGGTTTTGACTATGTTTGTGAAATTAGACAAATTGTGAAATTAAGCAATGTAAAAGTAGACAGATCTTACTGTATATTAAGAACGAATTGAAAATACCCTCTTAGGAAACTTGTAGAGTAATTTAATATTTTACTTAAAGCAGGTTAAAATAATGTCAGACTAACAAAAATTTCTTATACAAATTGGCTCCAAATTGTATCACAACGCCTTAACCGACTGCCGAATTAATTTGCAGCTTTTGTCCAGTCTCAAGGTTTACACAATGTTTTTCTAAATTTATTAGCATTCATATTACTGTAATGTTATTTAAAAGATGGCGATATGTGTTCTTTAAAATTGTCATAATATTATTATTTTGTTAAAATTAATATTTTGTTAGAAAATAAAATAAATATAAAAAATTAATTAAATTTTTGTTTAATTTTCTTACTTAAAACTTCTCAAATATTTTTTATTTAAGAATTTCTAAATTTTTTAAATTGATAAATATTAATACAAGAAATAAATCTTTAATTTGCATCTCCGTACACTAAAAATTAAATTAAAATGATATACGTTTTATTGATCAAAATTTTTATTTTATAATTTATTTTAATTAGTAATCTTGATTTTATTCATACGTAAATACTTGTAAATTATAGATTTAAATATATAATTGAATTTTAAATTTTATTTGCCAAATATAAAAATAAATTTTGTTTTGAATTTGAATAATAGTTAAGATTAACCTAATATAAAATTTGTTTCAAAATGTATAAACTAAACTAAATTTTAAAAAATATTTTACAATAATATATATTTTTTTAAATTTACTAAAGTAATTTTTAAAATGCTATTTAATAGTAATTTTAATTTATATTATTTATGCATTATTTTGTTTGTATTTGAATTTTTAAATTAAAATATTTTATTAATAGAATTATTGCATATTTTGGTATTTATTTATAAATATATTAAGGAATCTTTCCCATTGTGACATCACTATGATAAAATTTAGGTACAAATATGAGTCTCTCTGCAACTCTCACAGTGGTAATACTACAATCTACGTCTATTATATGTGCAGGTTGGGGAGAAATATGAACATTAAATTTGAGTATTTAAATTACTAGTTTTGACCCAACAAATTTCTACAACGGTTATTGACATTATCGATTTTTGACATTACCTTTTTCGAAATTACCGATTTTCGACATTACCGATTTTCGACATTACCGTTTTCGACATTACCGATTTTCGACATTACCGATTTTCGACATTACCGTTTTCGACATTACCGATTTTCGACATTACCGATTTTCG
>JAQFXP010000304.1:0-34516 GCA_034693685.1 Belba bartosi | reverse complement strand
TCAAAAAACCTATATATTTATGATGAAATTTTACCTAATTTAACTGGATTTAAACTAAATTTAGCTAAATTAACTGGTTTTAAACCGGATTTAGCACCAATTTAGGGAAAATTTCCTAATTTTGGCCAAAAAAACCAAAAAAGTCGAGGGGGTACCTTTTCGCGGACCAAATGCTGTGGGAGGGGAGGAGATAAATCCAAATTTTTAAAATCAGGGGTAATTTTTGCCTGATCCCCCCTCCTCGATCTCTGCTTTTTCCTCTTTGAGAAAAACTATTACCGGGTTATATAGTTATATGCAAATATTTATAACTATATATCAATTATACTATTATATAAACTGCATATACAGTCAGTAATTGTTTATTATTGAATCATTACATTAAACTCAACTTGATCTAATCAGATCTTAATGTTAACTCAAGGCAAGTATGACTCTGTTTGCATCAGACATATCCACAAACCACGGATCGAGAAGATCCATCGATCCAGGGAGGGAAAGGGATTTTTTCAAAAAATATTGCAAAAACCTTAAGGATATCATAGGAGATAGTTTTTAAAAATGCTAAAAAACCACATTTATGATAAAATTTTACTTAATTTAACTAAATTTAAACTGAATTTAGCCCTATTAATAGAATTTTCTATTTTTAACCCAAATACTTAAAAAAAATTCAAAAATCTTCCGCAGTCAGTAAGTCGTAGGGCTACCCTTCCGCGGTCTAAATTCTAGGAGGGATAAATACAAATTTTAGAAATTAAATAAATTTTTGCCTGATCCTCCTTCTCGATCCCCTTTTCGAACAAAGTACTAAACCCCAAATACACAATTCTGAATCATCCCTTTCCTCTAAACACCGCACCATCTTAGCTCAACTCCGTTATAACTACTCCTTTTTCTCCGTGATTATCTTTATTGTATTAGCCCATCCCTCCAACCCCTCTAACACCTGTCACTTCTGCCAATCCTCCCTCGAAACTGTTACTCATATCTTCCGTATTTTTCTCTTTTTAACCCACATTCGACACATATACCAAATCTCTTTTTTCTATGAAGAGCACCAGAACTTACCATCGGTTTCAATGGTTTTGCAATCTTATGCCTGACTCCGGAGGCTATCAACAACAACAGCCAGAAATAGAGAAGTTCCGAAGATTCAAAGAGAATCAGGGAGAGTTTTTTTTAAAAAAAAATTTAAAATTATGTTTCAATTTAACCTAGTGGGTTTAACCAAAATTTAAACTATATTTTGTTAATTTAACTTAAATTTCTAATTTAACTAAAAAATTTTAAAAATTGCAAATTATCTTTGAAATAATACTTCCTGCCTCTTACCAATGACCAAGGTAAAATAAATATCAAATTTTAAAATATAAGAGATTTTTGGCTAATTTTCCTTTATCAATTTCTGCTTTTTTAACCTATTTTTTACCACTAAGTTAGAGAAATCACCATGCTATACCTTCACCCCCTTACTTGGCCAAACCTAATTTTTAATATTTAAAAACATTTACTGTATATCAAACTTACAATACCGGCCAAATTAAGTTGGATATAGTTGGCACAAACAGCTAGCTCGATTTAAGTAAGATTTAATAAATTAGTTAAATTTAAATTCGTATTTGCTCTATTCTAGATAAAATAAAATAATTTTAAAGATTAATTTAATCGATAAACCAATGCATAATTCATATATTTATAACTATTTCTTCAATATTTAATTATTTTTGTTCAATAAGTTGTGAATAATTGATAAAATACTAGAATACAGTCAATTATAATATATATATACGAATTATTTATACAAATATAATTAAAATGAGTTCTTCTTATATATATATATATATATATTCGATAAAATTTAATCATTTTTTTAGTCCAATAGTTTTGCAAAAATAATCAAAAGTTTAGATATTTTCTATGTATATAATATATATTAATTACAAAAGTTTTCTAATACTTATTTGAATAGAGATTTTAAAAAAGAAATACAAAAAATTATTTGTAAATCATAACTCGGATCTAATTTTTAAAAAAATTAACTTTGGGTTAAAATATGAGAATTTAATTTAAAAAATCATTTAATTGAATAAAATTATTAATAATTTATTAATTTGTGTGAAAATGCATTGAATGCAAATGAAATCGCATTTAATATAATACTAAACCCAAACAAATAAATGCTTTCAAAGCAATTAAGTCTTGGTTTGAGATTTGGATTGACTTTCTTGGTTGAGGTCGTCGTTGTGGTTGTCATTGTCGTCGTCAGAGGACGAGTCGTTTAGGAGGTCCTCGAGCTCTGGGCACTGATTGATGAAGTTGTTGGGACTGAAGAGCGCCTCATCGATCATCAAATTATTGGTTTTCTCCTCTTTCTTAAACTTATTCCTCAGATCCAATCGACTCCTCTTTCCTCTGAAGAACAGATTAGACATAAGTGTAAAGTCAGTGCCGATTGTGTTGAGAGCGCTGTAGAAGCGGATGGTCTCGTGTTCGGTCCAACGGGGCTTAGCCGAGCTCTTCGCCTTTGATCGGAAGGACGAGTAGTTAGTGCAGGCGCTGGTCGTTCCGGCCGTCTCGACCACTGCCGCCTCAGCCCTGGTCTGTGACTTTCGGCGCTTCACAATCACAGACTCCTCGTCGAGAATGAGTAGTCCGTCGGCGCCGACCTTAACGCGCGGACCCGCACTCGCGTCAGAGTTCACTTCAGTCGAGTTGTCGTTGTCTTCGGGTTTTTCGGTCTTCGCGTCCGTTCCATCACTAGTGAGCACCGGTTGATCGGTCAGTTCTGCGTCTTTATCGCGCATTTCCTTCTGTTCGTCAGTCATGGGTGGATTGTAGACCAAAAGGTCTTTCATTTTCATAACAGCTTTGTCTGACTTTTCGGTCTTTCGACTCATTCTTCGCTTTCTATTCGTTTCCTTAAATGCTTTCGAAACTAATTTCGGTTTTATTTCCAAATCCTTTGAATTCGAATCAATTTCGACCTCTTTTTCAATCAATTCATTCGTTTCTTCATTAACAACAGATTTGTGTCCAATAATTATCTCATTTATTGTATCATTTTGTCCACTATTTTGCAGATCTTCTCTATTATCTAAAATCACATCAATTTCACAAATATTTTCGTTTTTCTCATTAACCGAATCGTCGATCGTTTCGGACGTTTCAGTCGTTTCGATCTCGTCGTCAAAGACGGGATAGAATTTTGTGGTAAGGGATGTAAAGCCGGTAGAGCCGGTAGAGCCGGTCTTCGGCGACTCTGTCTTCGGTCCGTCTTTGGCGGAACTGTCTTCGGGTACAGCAGTCGACGACTCCGTCCAACTCGGCTTCGGATTGTTGTCTGCATTCGCGGCCTTCGATGTCATCGAACGCGTCGACACTTTTGGCTTTATTTGCATTTTAGGTCTTCTTAACGACATTTTTAAACAATTTTTATTTAATTTAATTTCAATTCAATTAATTTATTTAATTGCAATCAAAATGAGACTCAAATTGAGACAAATCTTATGTGTTTTGCATCACTCTATTAAAGTAGAGGTCTTCACAGGAATATTTCTTTTTGCGTATATTTACCGCATTTTGCCTTTATATGAACCTTTTATCAATGATCAGTCGATTCGATACTAACCATGAGTGGCCTTTACTTGTTCTTACTTGGCTTTAAGAAACGTGATTACTGTTTTTGGAACATTTGAAACAATTAGAAGTTAACTATTTTAGTCTTACCATGAGTGCCGTTTATTTGTTCACGGCTTTAAGAAACGTGATTACTGTTTTTGGAACAATTAAAGCAATTAGAAGCTAACTATATTAGTTTTAGCCGCAACTGGGAGCGTTGGGGGGTTTTTGGCTGTATTGTTCATATGGGGAGAAAATAAGATTTTGGGTTTTATGGTTAAGTGGCATGATAAAAACTATTCAAAATAACTAGAAACATTATTTTAAGACAAAAGAAATAAAAATACTAATTTTTGAGTCAATTGGTAAACAGTTTTCATATGATTTATAAAGAAATCATATTTTACAATGCATAAACAATACATCCAAAAAGCCCCCTAGCGCCCCCAGTTGCGGCTAAAACTGATATAGTTAGCTTCTAATTGCTTTAAATGTTCCAAAAACAGTAATCAAGTTTTTAAAACCCGTGAACAAGTAAACGGGAATCATAGTTAGCCGCAATTGGGGGCGTTTGAGGGTTTTTGGCTAGATTGTTTTTGTATTGTAATATCAGATTTCTTCATAAATGATATACAAAGCGTTTACCATTTGACTTAACAATTAGTATTTTAATTCCTTTTGTCTTAAAATTGTGTTTCTATTTATTTTGAATAATTTGTATCATGCCACTTACTCGGGGAGGTCCCTCAGCATAAAACTGTTTGCTAAATTTTGTTGTTTTAATCAAAACATTAAATTTTATTTATCACATAACCAGTTCTTATATCGGCCAATGAGCAAGTTAAGTCCATTAAATAATTAGTTTACTAAATCCGTTTACCGAGATTTTATTGCAATTTAATATTAATAGTTTAATTATTATTGCAATAAATGTTTGCAAAAATAGTTTATATTTGAATCTTTTTTAAACTTTAATAATATAATAATAAATGCAAACTATTTGTTAAATAAAGTTTATATTTATCTAATTTTGATTTTAAACTTATTTGTGTTTATATTTATTATCTATGTTTTATATAAATATATAATTATTATAAATTATTAATCAAGTAAAATTAATATAGACACAAGTAAGTTTAAAAACAAAATCTTATTGTTACAAAACTTTAGTTAACCAATAGTTTGCATTTATTATCATATTATTAAAGTTTAAAAAAGATTCAAATATAAACTATTTTTGCAAACATTTATTGCAATAATAATTAAACTATTAATATTAAATTGCAATAAAATCTCGGTAAACGGATTTAGTAAACTAATTATTTAATAGACTTAACTTGCTCATTGGCCGATATAAGAACTGGTTATGTGATAAATAAAATTTAATGTTTTGATTAAAACAAAAAAATTTAGCAAACAGTTTTATGCTGATGGACCTTCCCGAGTAAGCAAATCTATTGTAGTGTGGTAATATAGTATAAACAGCCTGTTTAAAACAGGTTAAATTGATAAAAATATAAATAATTTTAAAAATAAATTAAAAACAACAATTAAAATAAAATTACAGTAAAATTTAGCTAAATAGATTTATATAGTATAAACTCTAAACCAATCGCTTGGTGCATTAAAATGTCGTTGTTAAAATAGAATTTTGCTACAACCAAATGCTTTTAACATTACAACCATCTTGTTAGTGTGCTATAGAATCTACAGTGATAGAAAAGTCGTGAATTTTAATTCACTTATTAAAGACATTGGTGATTAACTGTCAAAAGATTGACCTAGAACGTGGTTCTATATAATGATAATTTTCACAAATATAATACTATGAATATTAAATGAATAGTGGGTTTAAAATAATTAGACTTAAATAATAAAGGAAAGATTTAATGAATTCTAACAATACTGAACAAAACATAACGAATCAAAACGTTTAAAAAAAATCTATAACAATTGTAATAGTGTTTGGGTTTGTTTTATTTTTGCTAATTCAAGTTAAAACCAGCTGAACAAAAATCTAACGTATATTATCAGATATGTATCTAAATTTTAGCAAATAAAGTTTGAGTTTTCTATGCCAGCTATAGAATGTGTGATATAGCTATGGCTTGCTATAGCTTAATCGAGTTGTGCTATAATTCGACTTACTAAAATTAAGTATATAAAAATACTGAATAAATATTTTTTAGTATTAAAATAAAATTAAATATTAAAAATAAAAGTTTCATACTAAAATCTAATCTTAATTGGGTACACTTGTATGCAGGAAGTTGTAATCAAATAAAATTTATTTGTTATAAAATAATAGTGACTTATTGATAAGTTTCTAAACAAAGTTTATAATAAAAATTCTTATTTAAATTTTTTAAATATTTAAATATAATTAATGTAATTAGATCATATATAAAATTTAGTTAATTTGTTAAAATGACTAATTAATCTTAAAATAAAAAATTCAGATATATTGCAACGTTAACAAATTATTGAAATTAATTATAAGTTAGAGTTATATCTAATCTATCCAGTTTACTTGTACTAATGTTAAAATAAAATTAGTTATTTATTAGAATTCATAGTAAGACAGTCTGTAAAATTTCAATCAAAAATTTAAATTTAGTTTCTTGACATCTGCAAAAATATTGATAAAAATTAATACAAGTTTATTTTTAAGGGGTAGTTATAAATTGTATAATGACTAATGACTAGATTAGTAATAATTAAACTAGTTAATTTTAGGGTTATTAGTTTTATTTGACTAAGTTAATAATTAAAATATATAATATATTGATAAATAAATTAAGTGAAAATTTTAATCAAATAACATAAACAAATAATTTAATTTTCTAAATATTAACTTACTCCGCGAATATCTCAATAACCAAGAGTTTAAGCCATTGTTTAGTTTAATTAATAATTAATTGTAAATATTGGAATGTACAATTGGTTTTGTAAATACTGTAAAATTTTCGGTTAATATAATACTATTGCAAATGTGTTGTCAACCTGTCTTTACACCAATAAATGCAAACCAATGCTAAACAAAAATAAGAGTATATACACAATATTATACAGTATTGAATATAAGTAAAACGCTATTAACAAATTGTTTTTCAATTGTTGCTTTAAATTTCTAGATTGTATGTATTGAAAAAAAAAATTTATTCAAAAATTATTTGTTTTATAACATTATTTAATTTATTTAAAACTTATTAGAAAACATTCAAATAAATTAAAATTGTTACTAGAAAGCGGCTATGAAGTTGGTCTATTTTAATTTGTCATTGCTTAAAACTGAACAAATGTTCATATAATCAAATTAAAAAATTACGAATTATTGCAAGTCTGTACAAATTTTTAGAAAATAATATATAAACTAAAGTTAAAAATTATATTAAAAAAAAGTCTAGGGCACCCAGTATTCCCAGGTGGTCTCCCTCCCAAGTACTAACCAGGCTCGACGCTGCTTAACTTCGGGGATCGAACGAGAACCGGTGTTTTCAGCGTGATATGGCCCTAGACATTCAAATCTGACTAAATATATTCTTTTATGTTTTATTTTATTTTATATTTCTATATGATTTTAAATAGATTTTTAATTTCATTGATTTACCACAAAATTACTAATTAATACTAGATAGCTTAATAAATTAATTCAAATTTAAATTTATTTCTCTATTATTATAATATTGAAATATTTTTTTTAATGCAAACTTTATCTAGAATTAAATTATTTCAGTGACAGTTTTTAATGCAAACTTCAATAAATAGACTTGCCAAAAATTGGTTTCAGATATATAATTTTAATTATTTGTTTACTAATGTGTTTATTATTAGTTTAATAAACTATAAAATAAGTGACAATTCATTATTAAAATATATATATATATTTACTTTGAATATAAAGAGAATGCTAAAAAAATAAACAAGCTAATTATATTTATAGATTATTCTAATTTAATTTTTAATAAACTTAAAATAATATATTACAAAATTTATATTGGCTAATTAACATTTGCTTAAAGCATATTTCTTAGATACAAACTCAGAATTATCTTTAAAATGATTCAAACTCTTATAAAATTACAAAAATCTATTCATAAAAATCCGTTTTAACCAAATTGAATATACATTTGAATGTGATTTTCTTATTACTAGTTTGAGTATAATTGAAGTTATGCACAATTAGACGAACTGTGGGATTCAGTGATGAGAATATGTTTTATAATTCAATTACTGGTTATTTAGGGTTAGGTTCAGTTATGTAGTTATGTAATCATTAGCCAACAGTTGAATAGCCCTTCCAATAGACGCGTCATTCTTAAGATGTAAAACCGGTTTTACTTTCATTGAGAATCCAAATCTGTCTCCATTTCTGTCTTTAGATTAAAGCCATTTCTATTCTATTCAATAGTTCATCAAAATAAGACTTAATTTAATTTTGAATAAAATTTAAGAATTCAACAAGTTTTATATTTTATTATTTGAATTTAATTCAAAAATAAAAATGGGTAAGTTAGTAATTTATCATTTGATAATGTTATTAATTTAAATATTGATTAAAAATGAGAGTTAAGACACAGTTTTACGTATTCAAGGAAACAGATTTCAGAAATTTTAATCGAGTTTTACTGATTTGTCAAATTAGGGCTTAAACTAGTGATCGGATTTGTTTTGTTGGGTTTGGCCACAACTGATATGATGAGAAAGTCGATTGTTTTCGATCCGAAAACACCGAAAGTGTTCTATTGTCCTCAGGAGAAGCCAATAGATATGTCGAAAATGATTGTCAAAGCCATACCATTGCACAAGTTGTGCGAATTCGGAACAAACGGTTTGCCCAAAAAGGCTAAGTCTGACTGTTATAATGATATCGATGAAAGCGAATATGCCTGCGCTGAGAAGCAACGCATTGAGGTTTCTATTCAGATTGATCTTGTTCAATTCAGATTCGGATTTTTATATATAACTTAATAATTACAAGTTATTTAACTTTCTATAAATTATTGCATGATTAACTTGTAAATGTATTGATTAATAGTTTTTTCTTCTATTATATTACAAAATATACAATTTTCTTGACTTTATTGTCAATAAATTCCTGATTTGTTTGTTTAGATGCGAATCAATCCGCCGAACGATACGGAGACGACAACAACAATGATTCCGACACCGGATGCCCCGAAACACATCAAATCGGAACACATCAAACACGTGAACAACAAGAAGAGCACAAAACCCAAACAGAATAAGAAGTTGTGATTGAAGTTCGATTGATTGGTAGTTAATCACAATATTATACAACATTTGGCAGCTATTGATTCAAGTCGTTTCATAATGTTGTGAAACTATTTTAAGAGTAAATTAATACTTTTCGACACATTTTCCCAAAAAATTCTATTTTTCAAAAATTATCTTTTTATAACAATTTTTAATTTTCAAGAAATTCTTAAGCTATTTGAACATTTAAATAAATTGTACTTGGATATAAGTTAAATTAATTAAAAACTTCAAAATTTCAAGCTTAGTTTTAAAATTTATACATTTGCTTTATATTTTTATTTTAAATATTTTGCTATTTAATTACGTAATTAGTAACCTTGATAAATTAAAAATAAATCTATAGCACAAAATGGTCGAACGAATGAATAATTTAATTCTAAGTTCGACCGCAAATGCCATTACCGGTAATTCAATTAAATACTTCATTTGGAGATATTTCCACTAATTTTTATTTTTTGATATAATTGAATAATTTTTTTTATTTACTTTATTTTATTTATAAAATAGTCTCTAAATAAACGGATAATTTGTTCACAATTTTATAAATTGTAGCAAAAATTTCTCTACAATTGATGAAAAACTAATCAAAATCTAATCAATAATTTGAACACAATTTCGAATCAATATTAAAAATAAGTAAAAAAACAGATTCTATGCTCTAATCGATGAGATTTCTGCTGATCTTTGAGCGCATCTATGGCTGCATTCTTAGAGCGCCGTCCAATCGAATGGTCTCTCCATTAATCATTTGGTTCTCAATAATAGATTGAACCAAATGTGCGTATTCTTCGGGATTGCCTAACCTGGATGGGCATGGCACATTAGAGGCCAGGTTTATGCGCACCTTCTCGGGCAAAGTGGCCAACAATGGTGTGTCGAAGAGTCCGGGTGCTATAGTTACACATCTGATGCCTTCGAGAGCTAAATCGCGAGCAATTGGAAGAGTCATTCCAACAATTCCGCCTTTGCTGGCGGCATAGGCTGCCTGTCCTGTAAGCCAATCATAATTTAGTAATTAGACACAAAGTGTGTAATTGGATTCAATTACCGATCTGTCCATCAAACGCAGCAATGGATGCGGTATTGATGAGCACACCCTTCAAGTCATTGACTTTCTGGTTCTTAGCAATGAGTCCAACGGAGAGTCGGTTCACATTGAAAGTGCCGATTGTGTTCACCTCTATTACGCGTTTGAAATCAGCCAATGGATGACTCACTTTCCTCTTCGCGTCATAGGTTTTGATGGCAATACCAATGCCTTTTGTAAGAGACAGTAAAAGACAGTAATTATTAGAATTAAATATCAAACTCAGACTTAACTAAATTCAGACATTAATTGCATTAATGGCAACAATTTGGACAATAAGTATAAATACCGGCGCAGTTGACCACAGCGTCCAATCGGCCGAACTGTTGTTCGCACTTTTGGAGCGCATTTGTCACGTCTTCTTCGGAGGTAACGCTTCCCTCAACTAATAACACGTTTTTTGCCTCAAAATTCGTTTCGATATTTCGATCGAAACAAACGACACCTTTTGCTCCCAAACTGATCAGTCGATCGACTGTTGCTTTGCCTAAACCTAATCATAACAAATAAAACAAACAATCGATTCATTCAAACTGTTTAAACAAACAGTAAATCGGTTTAAGACTGAAGGAGGACTGATGACTGACCCGAAGAGCCACCGGTGACAAAAGCCACCAAACCTTTCACTGTATTGAATGTAGCCATTGCTTGGGTTGGTTGGGAAGTGACTTGGAGTGAGTGCAGGCCTGGAGTTATACTGAGAATATAAGACTTTATTCAAGTTTAGTTTTAATCTTTTAATTTATTAATTGATTAGAGAGACAGTCAATCGGTATAATTGTAATCTAAAACCAAATTATCAATAATTAAGTTTTACTTAGACATAGACTTAGTCTTTGAATTAATAATTATCATAAAAACTATTGACTGAAAATTTTTAATAGATTATGAAAGTCTGGTATTATGTTGCATCATAGTCCAACCTGGTTGTAATCAAGAGTTGCCAATTTGCAAGCAAAAAATTAGTTAAATGCTATATAATGTTATTTAAATTAGTTTATTTTTACTATAAAAATGAAAACTAAACAAAATTTACTTTTTATTAATTTTAGATTAATTTTAAATTTTTGTTTTCTATGCTGAGAGTAAACTGTAAGACATGTGTGATGTGCAGCACATGAGGTGTTGTCAAGATTTATATACGACGGCTGAGAAGTGTTACGATTTTGTATTGAATACAAATTAATTGATTTAATGAATAAATTGTTAGAAAAGATGTTTTGAAACTATAGTTTGAATTAATTTGAAATATGATATCAAATGTAAGAAATTTATATAAATTCTTAAATAGATTTGCAGACAATATGTCTACAAAAGAGAGTTTTCGGAATTATCTCATTTTAATACCAATTCAATTGAAATATTTGAGTTTGTCTTCACTTCTAATCCTCGTCAGTCTATTCGGTGACCATTTGTTGTCAATAAAGAGAACTTCAATTAATTCTTATTTGATTGCATTCAGTGATAATCTAATCCATGCATTCATTGCTTACTTCAGTTGGCTTTTAGTCTATGTATCGAAAGGACAACCGATTTACGACACAATTGTTTTGATGGAAGCGCTCATCTGTGGACTGACCGCTGCGGCCATTGATTTGGATCATGTGATTACTGCCCGAAGTATTGATCTTAAGGTTTGTCCAAATATTAGACTATATTTGCGAAAATGCATTGACTGTTGAGTTCCGAAAACTATTGCCAAAACATCTGTTTTGCAGATAATATCCCAACTGTCGAACCGACCATTCCTTCACAACACAACACTTATGGTATTCATATCAATAGCCATCATATCAATGGGTCTATTCCTCCACAACTGGATGTGCCAGACCTACGGCTGGATGTTTCTGACGGCAGGCCTTACCCACCACTTGCGCGACGCTCTCAGACACGGCTTCTGGTTCTACCCGTTCCGCACAAAACCGGTTCCGTTTTGGGCTTATGTCCTGTTATTGACTTCTTATCCAATGATCTGTAGTCTGATTATGGATATTGTGGCTAAAGAATGGTTGGAAAGGTATTCGACTAAAAGAGACTTCAAATACAAAGCACTTAATCTCGAAGTCGAAGAAGTTTAAGACTAAGACAATCAAACATTTGTTGTTATTTAATACAATTTAGTATTTTTTATACATTTTTACGAATCACTTAAATGTAATCCAAATCTAAGTCAAAATTAATTTATTAAAAATTTATTTTTAAACACAAATCGAATAATTATTAATTGCTTTAAAACTCAATCGATTGAAGAGTTAATTAACAATTGATTTAATCGAAACCCGAATAAACTGAAAGTTAACTAAAAAATTACTTTTGTTTCAAATAAATCTTAAATCGATTTATATTTAGAATTGAATTAAACCTAAACTTTAATCGAAAACAACAATTCACTACACATTGAGTCAAACAATAACTAAATTAACATAAGTTTGCATTTATTGCGAATCCCTTCCGGGCGTTGGCTTCAGGAACCGGTAGTCTTGGACTCGAGTCATGGGCTGTCCCTCATCGGGAATGGCGTCCAATCCAATGGTGTACTGATGGTTGGCCGGCCAACGCATCCTCAGCACTGTGTCGGCGACCCTCTGGTCTCTACACAACCAGAGACTCGAGATCTGGTCAGACGGCCGACGCATCATTGGGTTAGTCCACGAGAGGTAATGACAAACCTATTAACACAACAATCAAAACAAGACAATCAGTCTGTGATTACATCCGATCAGTCGACTGCTCGCCTATGCCTACCAATGGCCCGATCTCGAGGAGTGACAGACTAACCATCATTGCAGCCATCGATGGCAGACATTCGTACCACATATTTGACTCAATTAAACACTTATTTTGGTTCAAATTAATGGCGAATAAACTGTTTGTAAACAAATAATTCAATGAATACAAACTCAATGATAACACAAATTACGTCAAATAACTATTTTGCAGAAAATAAATCAAAAATAAAATTATCAAACAATTAATATTATATATTATTAATTTCTAAACTTAAATATCTATCGATTTCCGATAGAAACCCAAAGTTGACTCTAATTTAATGCAAAAGAAATGTAAATATTATAAAAACATATTTTAAAATTCGATTTTATTTGAAATATTCAAACAATATAAATGTTAATTTCGATTAAATAGTAAATTAATTATTAATTAAATATCAATTAAAACTCATTTCAAATTGAGAAAAGAAAACCGATTTTCAGGAAAATTGAATTTAGTTTAAAATACATTGTTTTTTGAATAAGAATTGAGAAAAAGAACAAAAAATTTTTTATTTTTAATAAATTATATAAAAAGCATTTCAAACATATCATTCAATTCGAAAGTTTCTATAGCTTTAAATGAGAGAAAATTTTATTTTTGTTTTTAGAAATTCGATTAGAAATGAAATCCGAATTAAACCGATTCCAAAGTGAAATCCTCGTCAACGACCGGTTGGAACGGTATGGTGTACTTGACGTACGGCACCTCTACGTCGTGGCCGTCTTCGTCATTGCAACAAAGCTCGAACACTAGCGATCGAACCCATCGGTCGATCTTCTTCTTTGAGACGCGTCGGACCACTTCTGTCATTCTGTTTGTCATTCAAACAATTTAATTACAAAACAATTAATTTAATTAAATCAATCAATCACTCACTTGAGTGCCATTCGCTCTTCAACCTTCTCTCTGGACATAAAGAACGAGTACAACATCGAGACGTTCTGAGACAACATTGTTATCTCGAGTTTGTGCTGATTCTATACAAAACAAAACAATTAAAACAATAAAACAAAACAATTAAAAACAGTAATTAAAACTCACTTTAAAGTAATCGACAAACTCTCTTAAAGTCTTTTCGCCGATCACTTCAAATCTGTCCCAAATAGTCCATTCCGTTTCGTAATATTTACTAACTTTGGGCCGAATAGGCTCTGAAAAGCCGAAGAAAGGAAGGGCCAAATTGACAAAACCATTCTTGTAGGCCTCGAGATTCCTGTGTCCATAAACCACTTTATATATCTCAAGACATACCAAACCTGTAACCAGTGAAGTAGTTGTTGCGATGGCAGGTATGATACGGCCGGCAATTAGTTTACTTGTGTGCCGATCTGCGGTTGCAATGCGATAATTATCGGCCCTTAAGTTCGAAGCGGCCCAAATAAAGTCGAGGTGAAAGTTCGAATCGTCATCTTTTTCGAAATCGATCGGTTGAATCACCAAATTAGCCAATTCTGTCCGATTCGGAATCTCAGCCTGCAATTGAACGATGCGTTCGGCGTCCATCATAACCCCTCCACCGCTTTCATTGGCCTCCGCGTCAGTAACGGCAATGTTTACGCCCGTTCTTGGAGTGAATTCCGGCACAACTAATGACGACACGTATTCTTCAATCCACTTTTTATCTCTAGTTTGAGGAATACTATAGACAAATGCCTTCAAATTGGCCGCTGCGACGATGTATTCCAAATGTAAGTCAATAGAAGCATCGAATTTGAGTGGAGTCGGACATCGTTTAGGGCCGGACCAGAATTGAGCGCCACTTTTAGTCACTGAATCCGCGGGAAAGTTGAATAACAATTGCTTTATCTGATTCACGTATTGCTCTTCGAAGTACATTCGGGCCCATTTGATACAGTCCTCGAAATTGTTGGGCCTTTGGTCGACAAGAGTAGTCTTTAACGACTCCAGTAGCTCAACTGGTTGGTTTCCACTTTGCTTTAAAGATCTTTCCATAAATTTCGGATCTTTTATATACTGATAGGCATTGTCTGGGTTTTGTTTGAAGAGACCTTCGAAGTCATCTCTGGCCCACTGGATAGTGTGCTCTATAGCGTTCGGAAAGTTCTTGAGAGTACACATAGGAATGGACTTATCGGGCGGATCGTGTGATGAGGAGTACGACTCAGTGATGAATGGCAGCACAACCTGAACGTTGCCTTTAGTGCCAGAAGTTCCCGCTTCGAGCAATGGTTTGCGATAGTAAACACATCTGCGATCCATATAAATCCGGGCGTCTATGTTGTCGAGTGCATTGCTCACACAGTCCAGGTTCTCAAAGAACACGTCACTGTATGTCCGTTCCGTTTCCGGACCGACTCTGTTCTGATGAACTGTTATATTAATCGCAGAATTCATTTTAGAAACCGCGTCCGCAGCTGTCGATGACTTGAATTTGCCCACATCTGACGGTCTGAACAGAAACTGTCGATTCAGGTTCGAACGTTCGATTATATCCATATCGGTCAGCCATAACCGGCCGTCCTTTCCGGCCGCCAAACCCATCATTGCATAATTTTTAAGCAATTCACAACCAATAGCTCCGGCGCCGACCAAAAAGAACTTCTGATTCGCCAATTTCTTCTGAAAATCCGTTCCAAATATTGCGATTTGAGAATCATATCGACTGTTAATGGGCTGACATTCCTCCTCTTTCGGATAAAGATTGGGCTCAAGAGGTAGGCATTCGAGAGAATCAAAATAAAACCACTGTTGGATTGGATTAAATTTTCCGGAACAGGCTTTCATCAGTTCTTGTGCTGCCATTCCACCGATCACTGCATTCATCGGCGCAATAGAACCGCGCGATAAGAATGAGAACAAATTGATTAGATTTTGGTTGAATTCGATCACAATATTGCGCTCTAAAGCTATTTCATCAACGATTGCTCCAAACACTTGGGCGTCTGCAGCGCTCCAGGACTTCGGGAGTCGGTTGTGTCGTTCGACATATCGATGAAGTGCTTGAAAAGCAATGTGCAGTTGAGCCGGTCTTTCCATTTTCGCAAAGTCTGAGATCACGAACTCAGGTGAGGCCAGAGAGTCACTGAGTGAGCGCTAAAATGAAAGTTAATTAATGATAGTTTTGACAAACAATTTAAACAAAGAATTTAAACAAAAACTCACAAAATTGATTGCTTTGGCAACCTTCACCTGAACCGCATACCCGCCCTTTATGTAGTCTTTAAGACCGGATGTGTCGCCAATGGAAAAGGTGTATTTGCCGAGCACTCGGATGTCTCTGGGCTCGCAATCATTCAAATCCATTCCTTCCACTTCATGAAAAGTGATTTTATCTCCGGTTTCAAACCCGTGTCGTGACTCGTCGTGAGTCGTCACCACTCCTACGACATCTTTAGTGATTCCGGCAATGATAGCCGACTTGGGCTTCTCTCCCGTGTCATCAAACACTTGAAAATTGTGGCCAAAATCGCAAAAAATTTGACCGAAGAGTCCTTTAGTCGATGCGATTATCAAAGCAATCCCTTTAGAGTGCGTGTGTTCAGAGATTTCCAACTGTTCCGTTAGAGTCGATTCGGTTAAGACTACAACCCGAAAGTTAGAGCTTTCCAAATAGGTTGAGGTCAGCCGTTCAGTGTATACCTCAACCGAGACATAGGGATTCAGTTGTGACAAACTATTCAGAGATGCCTGGGCTCTGTTCGACCCAATGTTCGACTCAGTCAAGTAGAACTGAGTCGAGAGATCAGACATCGAACAGAGCTGTTGGTCGTGAATGACCACCGACTTGACTCCGCCTAAAATCACGTTTTTGGCGATTTCAACGCCCAGTCCTCCCATTCCCGATATAAGGACATTTGATTTTGCCATTTTAGCCATTGCTTCGCGACCCAACACCGGGCTTTGGATCAATTTCTTAATTAAATATCTAATTAAACAAATATATAAAACACTTACATTTGTCTCGAATAAAGACTTTCATCGATATCTGTGCGTCGGTTACCACTCTCTCTATCGTTTGAACCCATCTCTCCCTAAATGTCAACAAAATCACAATCACTTTAATCGATTAGCGGTTACTTTACTGTTAATCACAAATTGGTTTCAATTCACAAAACTTGACAACTAATCAAAGAATCAATAGAAATGATAATAAATATAATTAACTAAAAAAATTGAAACAAAACTTCGAAAAACGACAAACAATTGATTGTCTCGAGAGTTGAGTCTCTTCTCTGCAAATGTTTTAAACACAAACTAGAAGTGAATCTATTGTTTAGGTATCACATGATTTACAGACAAAAACGTCAAAATGATTGCACTTTAATGTTAGTTATGATTTGTCAGTCTATTACTAGGCGTCAGAAAAAAAAACATTCAATCAATAGATCCATAAAAAAGGATAAAATCAAATGAAAATAAAGAGTAAACACAAAACAATTGATTTAAAACAATTGTAATAAAAATAAACAAAACTTTTATTCGTCCGAAAACTTACCGTTTGCTGATTGCCCGACGAGTTGTGATTTGAGTTATTTTTCGGACAATTATTGTTTGAATTGTTGTTATTATTAGTAGTATTTGTATTTGAATTGGTATTAGTCTTCAGACGCTTAGACTTAGGACTCAGTGTTTGATCGCTTTGTCGTTCACTTTGTGCTGATTCTAATCCACTCAAAGAACTCGACATAATCTGACACTAATTTGTCGATTAGTCGGAAATGAGACTTAATAGCGAATCAACTTTTAGTCGCTCTTCAGATGTGTTGTCGACTAAAAGAGACAGTCTTTTGTGGTTAGACTTTCAGAGCAATGGCGATAAGACTGCTGTGGGCTCTGTGGGGCTCTGTAGGGCTACTGCGTCTGCGCTCTTTGGCGGCAATGGCGGTATTTCGAGCATGGAAGCCGACACATTAATAATGAGTCAAATGACACTGCGAATTATTTATATTAATAAGTCAGGGAGGTCCTATTTCAAAAAATTTATTTTTTAAATGAAGCGTTGTTTTTGTCTTGGTCATCTGATTCTAGCATAGAAAACTGAAACTTTATTGCTAAAATTTAGATACATAATACTGTGCATGTTAGATTTTTGGTCAGCTGGTGTTAACTTAAATTAGCAAAAATAAAACCCAAACACTATTACAATTATTATTAAATTTTTCAAACGTTTTGATTCGTATTATTTTGTTTAGTATTGTTAGTATATAGTAAATCTTTGCTGTATTAATTAATCTTAATCATTTTAAACCCACTATTCATTTAATATTCATAGTATTTGTGAAAATTATCATTACTGTATATAGAACCACGTTCTAGGTCAATCCTTTAACAGTTAATCATCAATGTGTTTAATAAGTGAATTAAAATTCACGGCTTTTCTATGCTAGATCTGATTAACTACTATTTATTCAGTTACATCGTGTATTCATTTATATTTAATTTAATTTCACTAACATTTTTGCGCAAATGTTTTACTGTTAGTATAATTTAAATAATAAATTGAATTACCAAATGTGTATTGCTGTAAGAGCTTAGATTTAAAATATATAATTATTTTATATTTTTACAACACATTTATTAATTACAAAATTGTAATAATCTGTTTAGCGTACCGACAGTTATCACTTGAAACAAAATGTTTAAACTGACAAGGAACAATTCGGGACTAGAGTTGGAATTTTTAACCAAATTTGGCCCAAAACTAGATATCGATAAGTAATGAAAAATAAAACAAAAAAAATTGCAATCGTCTAGGTTTAGCCCCCACTCCCACCCCCAAAAATGTTTTTTAAATTAAATTATGCAAAATTTGCATATATAGTCGTTTAACTACGCTATCAGTGCTTAGTCTAACAAATAGCAAAAGTATAGCAAAAGTCTAACAAAATTTTCGTTTTGCTTTAAAAATAATCCTGGAATAATAAAAAATATAAGCTAAAATAATTATAGTTTTAAATAAAATTTTATGTAAACGTATTAACAAATGCAAAATATAATTTCAAAAAATTTGCAGCAATGTATTTAAGCAATATTACAAATGTTGTAAAAAATAAAATAAATTACATTTTACTTAAATAAAATAATAAAAATTAAGTCTCCATAACCCATTAAAAAGTAACAACTTGCTTGAATAGTTATATTTTGGTTAAAATTGGCATAACAGACGTCCATTTATTTTGGCATCTGAATGGCATCCAGGGCTTCTCTGTTAATAAGGGATTAGTTATTAAATTGCAAACTATTTTCTCATATTTTTAGCGCTTTATTTAAAAATTAGAAAGGTGAAAAAAATTTGAAATTTTTAATTTTCATTAGAAAAAATGGAAATTTTACAAAATATTGATTAATTTATTCATTTCTTTGTCACTATTTAAAATAAAACACATTTTTTAAAGTCAAAAGTAATAATGTTGAAAATCGCAATATCGAAAACCGAAAATCATAATAGATTTTTGGTATTACAATATTCGATATTACAATTTCTGATATTAAAATAACTACTTTTGACTTTTTTCAAATTTTATGTTTAAAAAAACTTCAAAATTGCAGCTTTAATAATTGCGTATAGATCCAAAAATCTAAGATAAAAGTTGAGAAAATGAAAATAATGCAGGAAAATTTATTTTGTAAAATTGTAGAAGTGCTACAAAAATTGGTTGTGGCAACGACTAATTAATCAAGTTTTATTTTAATAACTGACATTTTTTAATTTAAATTAATTAATCAATAATTTAACTTTGATTATGTTAAATACTAATAATATTTTAAGTTAAAAGAATAAAATAAAACATTTTTGTTTATAAATGTGCTAAAAGTTACTTTATTATGTTGTTTTTGTATGTTTAAAATGCAATTAAAATCTAACTGATATTATTGAATTTTTAATGTACAAGACTCATTAAATTTTTTTAAATATTTAAATTCAAATATAAAACATTTTTAGGTCAATTCGCTTAAATTATTAACAATTATTAAGAATGCTACATTGCACTCTCAATTTGTGCAAACATAAAATTTTTTTAATGTTTTAAGATCGACATTACCGTATTTAGAATTAAGTATAATTTTTTTTAATTTAATATTTTATCGTACAGTCAGTAAATAACCAAAGTAGGGTACAAAACCAAAATTGTTTAATTTAAATTGACGGCGAAATGAGCGACACTTTTTCTAATATTAAACTTATGTCATTTTCTTAACTAGATTTTTATTTCTTATCAATTTATTTAAGAAAGTGACATAAGTTTAATATTAGAAAAAGTGTGCTCATTTCGCCGTCAATTTAAATTAGCCAATTTTGGTTTTGTACCCTACTTTGGTTATTTACTGACTGTAATTTGTTTTATATTTTTGTCTAATATTCATTTTTATTATGTTTTTTCTCATACAGTAGTACGCCAAACATATAACTAAACTTCTATTTTTTGAGAGTATAATAATTATTATAGCCTTATGTCATACTCTATAAATGTTTGGGAAATTCTTTTTATTACCAATTTTATATGCCAATAAGTCTATTTTTCTTTATCAACAATCATATTTGCCAATATATCTATTTTTCTATATTACCGGTAATAACTTATCAGTTGTAAACAAAATTCATTTATATGTCATATGTCAAGCTCTAACAATTTTAGCTTAATTCTCTTTATTAACAAACATTATTATCAAAAATATATTGTTAATAAAAAAGTTTAATTTAATCAAAATATATAATTTTAATATATTTACTAGTAATCTATCTATATTAATATTTATTGTTCTTGACTAACAGCTTGCGTTCACAAATTTTGCCTATTTTTCTTTACTAGTAACCTATTTCTGCAATATTGTTCTTAGTATAGTTCAGACTCTGAACTTCAGAGTATATATAAATACATTTTTCAAAAAAAAGTGGTTAAATATATTTAAGTTTTAATAAATAAAATATGCAAGTCAACATCTACTCTGAAATGTGCCTGACTCATTTAAACAATTGAATGGTTGAAAATTTTAAAACCTTAAAATATTTTTGAAGACGACTTATTTGATTTGAAAACAAAAATCAAAATTTTAATTTCAATTAATATAACAATAATATCTATTTAACTACAGATTTATTTTTGTATATTAATTGCACAATAAGTGACATAAAATACTATATATTTTAAGTGCAAAAAAAAGTTTGCATTAATATAGAAATTAAGAATAATATCAATTAATACAATCTAATATTTTAACTAATAATCAGCTAAAGTGTTGTCTATAAACTATTTATTTAATCTATTAACTAATATATTGTTATTTTCTGTAATAAGTGATAAAATATCTATCGATTACTTCGATTAGTGACTAATATATTGTTCCAAAACTTTGAGAATAGTTTTCAAAAATTACTGTTTTATTCATATGTTTTATAGAAAATATTAGCCCCAAATAGACACTATTTTTACAATATATTTAATAAATTAAAGTTTTTTAAACTTCAGAGGCTTTCGGAATATATTTAATATTTAGTTGATTAGTGATAATGAGATTCTACTATAAATTTCAATAAATAAACTTAATTTTTGATTGAAATTTCAGCTAATCGTCAATTATATCAAATATTAAATACTGTTAAGTCGACTCAAATAGTGGTCATTCGGGGACTATATTCCACATTCATATGTATGCAAACAAAACAGTTATTCAAAGTTTAAACACTTAATCACTTTCGAAGTGAGTGTAGAAATGAAGAGCTATTTTGTAATTACATATATTTGCTTAAAATTTAATCTTTAAAATTATATAATGATAATTATATTTAAATGTTGTCTTAAATTTAAATAATATTTAATATAATTTGTAAATCGATTTCGAAAAATACTGATATATATTGCGATTGTTATAGAAGTGAGAGTGAGAACAGGCAATCAATTATTTAAATTAATATTTAAATCATATTTTCATTCGTTTGGCAATTCGGGCCCATTTGTGTCGAAGCGATTCGACTAAAGCCGACAGTTTAGACGCATCAGCGATACAGTACTGACGGGTATAACCAGAATATAATAAACTCGTAATCGTGTTGTAGTCCAACAGTAGGAGAGCCGCGCCGTCCACTTCCTATTGGTTCAAGAGTTAGCAAAAAGTTGAATCAAATCAAAATTATTTGAATTAATTGACAGATTTTTACAACAATTAGAAAGTAAACAATTAGAAGACATACGTGTTCTCGAAGAGTGGGCGCAAACATAAAACAATTACTCTTTTTGAGATAGTCGTGAACGTCGGTTATCGACCAATACAGCGGATTATCGATGTCTTCATTCTCGTCGACTTCAATCTCGTCCTCAATTAGAGATCGTTTTCGCTTTACTTTCGGTTTAGAGTTCTTCGACTTTTTCGACATTTGGTTTCCATTTATGCCGTTATTTCGGTTCAACTCTTTCTGTTGCTGTTGTTTATGCAGTTCCTCCGCATCGATGGGAATGTTGTCATTAGTAGTCGACTCATCGCTTGAACACTCATTAATAGTTGGTTGAGCTGTCGATTCAAATCAATATTTAATTTTAAGAACAATTCAATTATAAAATGACTTACAATTAGTTAAGTCTTCAGTTTTGACTTCAGGTTTATCACTACTTTGGACGCAATTGTCTTCATTGTCATTGTTATCATTATTATCATTGTTATTGTCATTATTGTCATTGTCTTCATTAGTAGGAATTAAAGTCATTTTCTTCTTGTTCTGGGCCAAACGGTTGTGCCGGGCTTTGTCTCTGTAATAACCGGCTCTTTTCAAATATTTATTAGATTTGGTTAGGCCTTCAAAATCCAAAACACAATAAATCGGTTATTAATTGTTAGAAAAAGCTGTCGTATCATAAACTGGAATACCTCTGCAATTGGAGGGACAGTCGTCTCCGCTGTACTGATAGGGAGAAAACAAATTATAACAACACTTGAGATGACCGCAAACACAGCGACAGTATTCTTCGACTTGGTCTGCATTTCTGGCCACCGGCACGTCGTCTCTATAGGTGCGCTTCTGGTACTTCGCCTGAGTTTCAACAAAATTCAAATCAATTGCAAATCTAATCGACTTTTAAGCAAAAACTCATTACTTTAAACATAATTTCGTCGGTTTTCTTAATTCCCCTCTTTTTGAGAAACTCTTGGAATGCGATAGAACTCAGTTCGTTGAGCACCCGGTTGGGGACATAAGCGACTTGTATTATCTTAGAGATCACTTCCTGGAGCACCAAAGTGATAGGGCCCGGACCTACATATTGGGGCAGTTCGCAGATCTTTGACTTTGAAAGGGCCGGACCTGTAAAACACTTGTGGTTTATGAAGATTCGCGGACACCAGGACTTGGAACTGCATTGAGACTGAGATGACGGCACTGTTCGATCATTATTCGATTGTTAGTATAAATAATAATAACTGAAAATAGGAATTAAGACAAAATAGTTTACCTGAAGGCGATTCCGGATAAATCGAGTCTTCGCTCTCCTCGACCTCTGGCTTCGGCACTGATTTCTTCTCCTCTTTGGCCGCTTTAGTCGTTTGAGACTTCTTTTTATCGTTAGTCAACAGTTTGATGGCTTCGAAGCCGTGTGAGTGACACCACCCGAGAGGGTAGATATTTGTCGAATTAAAGGGCAAAACAGTAATTGTGTCCGAAGCTATTTCAACCCAAATTAGTGGAGGAGTTATTCGGATTATTATTCCTTCGCATATCTATCCCATAAATCAATATTTATATCTAATTACAACTAATTTATATCTAAACTAAAAATTACTTTATTCTCATCTTTCGGATGAATGACTTCCAGTTTGGCATTGGTCTCAAACTCGTCAATTCGCGAATCCTTTTGCAGAGCTATTGGTGCCGCACGGGAACCGCTTTTGTTCAAATATCTGGCCAGACCTCCATCACCAAACTCAGCGGTGATCTGATGTTCTTCAGCCCAACTGAGCGGCAAAAAGCAGTTGTTGTCGTGATTTGGATACGAGAAACGGATCGAATCGTCAGAATCGCATTGAATAACCAAATGCTTTCCATCTATTCCTACGCTCTCGACAGTGGCCGGACATAACTTCAATAGTTTATTCGGAAATATCAACACTTTGTCGTTGGCTTTGATTTGTTCTAAACAACTGCTTTTGTATAGATTTGGTTGAAGTTCTTTAGCGCTAACTATAACTGTTTTAACGAATTCGTTTAGTTCTGACGAACTTTCGGCCAAATATTTATCGATTATTTCCTCCGAATTAGTTATAGAGGGGTTTGGAGTCGAATAAAAGTAGTCGTCTTCGGCTCTGGAGTTGGCGTAACCTAAATAACTGACCCGAGGGCTACAAAAGTAGAGATAAAAATATTCTTCTTTTCTATTCTCTTCATTAGTTTCCTATTTAAACAAATTATAGAAAAAATAGAATTTATTTAATTGTTTGAAATTTTTGAATAAGAATTTTAAGAATTGATCCAAACCTGAGTCGAACCAATAGATTTGACCCAATCCAGGGTCAGACGACCGCCGAAATTGCTGACAACTCTAGCGAACCAATACTTATTCGGTTCAAACTCATTGGCCACTTCGAGAACAACCGTTTTAGGCATAAAAATATCGGTTAAATTAGTGAAACCGTATTTCGTAAATAGATTTAATTTAACGCAATTGGCGACTGAGGTCTGGTTTTTGGAGAAGTACTTAACGGTGACGTCGACTATGTTCTTGGTCTCCAACTTCAAGTGCATCGGCGGCTCTATCTTGAAGTCTCTTTTGTCCCGATAATAGCCGACGGGATATATCTTTCGGGTCTTCAGATCAAACCAGAAGTCGGGCTCTCCGTCCGCGCCCTCCCATTTCAAAGAGAGTAATTGGCCGAACGCACCGACAACTGTGGCCAACCAGTACTTCTGCTGCGAGTGTTCGATCTCTACCAACATTCCAGTGCTGAACACATTATCCAGAGTCGCCTCAATCTGAAAGTCAATTCAATTCAGATCTATGTTTGAAAAACATTCCCAAAAAACAAATGTAATCGAAAATTGAGACAAAAAAGTAATAAAACTAATCATTAAATAAATTTAGTTAACACTTAAGAAAGCAATTAATGAAGGGTTGGCTTACGTGCCAAAAGGCGCACTCATTCACTGGACTGTACTCTTCCTCCAAGTCCTCATCAATGTCCACATCTCTGTCCACATCTCTGAGCTGATCCTCAGTCATAGTCTCGCTCTTATCCAACACTTTCTTCTCATTCATTATTGAATACTTTGTTTCGTATTCTAGTCATTAGATCCGCATTTAAAACATTAAACAAATTATTCCGTAATTTAATACTATTTTAGTTTCAATTTAAGTCTAAAAACAATTTTTGGCTAAAATTATGTCTCTTTTCAATATCTAAATACAATTTTTCATTGAATATGCGATTCAATAGATTGTTGTTTGGATTGAATTTTAGTTTATTTTTCTTTTTAATTATATTTTTTTTTGTATTTATTTTTATATTTCTCATCGATTACTCACTTTTGCTATCCATTGGAAATGCAATTTCGTATTGTTTTAATGTTTTAATTCATTCAATCGATGTTTTGAATTAACTTTTAATTTAATAAATCAATTAATAAAACAATTATTTTGTTTAATATTTTTTGTTAAAAGTCTTCGACATTTCAATTGATATTTAAATCTTTAAATATTTTTTGCACTTTAATTGTTTTGACTCATAATTGTTTGACAACATTGAAGAATAACTATCATATAATAGCACTAATATTACCGACGATTTGTTACTTTTTATTAAAACAAATTTATATTCAATTATATGTTAAGCTGTTATTATAGAAAATACTAAACATTTTATATAATTTAAATTTTATATTTAATTTATAAATAGAAAACGGTTTAAATATAAAAATAATTATAAATTTATTAAAATTCAAAAATTTTTAAATTAAATTTATAAATTTTAAATTTTTATTTATAAATAGTAGATTTTATATAAAAATTTATTTAGTATTTTCTTAAATCATTTATGCTATCTATTGACTTAACATTCAACTAAACGTTTTTGAAATAAATTTCTAGTTGATTATTTTTCTAACGATTAATGCCCTAGCGTGTTTTTATTCTTACATTTCAATATTAAATTACAGGATAACGACAAAAGATAATTAAATAGTTTTTTTACTAAATTGAAAAAAGCTTATAAGCGTTGTTAATTTTATCAAGAAATATTTATTTAAACGAATAAGTTGTATTGAAAATGGACATGTAAAATTTTAAACAGAAACTTAATGTTATTGCCATTAAAAACTCAAAAATATGAAATTTGGTTTTACTAGCTCTATTAGTCTAATTTAAGGTAACCAAGATAAACGTTTGAGTGAATTTTACAAAAACAACAACAAAAATAAAATATAAATTTTATTAAATGGAAAGTAAAAGCTATTTAAAAGTTAAACTTACCCAGATATATCAATAATTGAATCAACGTTTTAACAAAAAATAATATAAAAATTAAATTTGTAATGATAATTTTATAAATTTGAATTCGTATTTTATAATTTTGTTTTAGTTAAAAAGGAAAATAATAATTGAATACATATTCAATGATTGAGACAATTATTGTGAAAATATTTTCAACAAAAATCAAATTTAATTTTTAAGTTTATTTTTTATGATTGAATATTATTTAACAAAATATATGTATTATAAGAACAACAAAAAATAATGTTAATTAAATTTATATTTAAGTTTGAATTAAAATCTCATATTGTTTTGAGTAAAAATCCAATTAAGAACAATTTAATAAACAAAACAAAAAAACAACCAAGTTAAAACAAACCAATACAGTGAAACTAAAGTTCAAAATAATAAATTGTATACATAATGATTGCATAGAAAACAGCACTAATTGAGACGTTGAGCAGAATTAGATAAATGAATAGATCGGGTGTTGTCTCGATATGAAAGCCTAGAATATAAGGCAATAAAATATTTATTGAATCGGTAGAGAAGAGCAGAAAACCTGCGATTTTGTCGTTCACTTCCATATGATTTTTAATCAGACTATAAATCGCGGCATAAATGGGCGAAAACCCGAATCCAGCGCTTAAACAGCCGACCCATACGAGTGTTAATGAGTTTTGTCCGAACACTATGACTGCCATTGCTATGAAAATTATGATGAGATGGCTTTGGATCAAATGGTGAGGTTTGACTCGAATGGCAACCAATGCACTGATGCCTCGGCCCAGAGTATAGGCCAACGCCGAAGACGATGCGATTTCCGCCGCCTTTTTCGCCGATAGTTTCAATGGAATGTATTGTAAATAAGTTGATATGAACTCCAAATACAAAATTTCAGTCGACATATAGAATGCTAAGAATATTCCGTTAAGAATAACGAACAGAATGAGTGGTTTATTCTTTTTCAATGTGTTTTGTTTAATTCGATTGCCATTCTTGTCGTCAATGTCTTCGTATGTCTTTTGTGACGAATATTCATATCTCGCGAATATCAACATAACTAACAGTAATATTGAGCCTAAAAAGTGAGACAAAAGTATATATAGTTTTTGCTTAGAATAGCAATTAATGCAATAATTGATGCATTGATTACAAACCCATTATTGTGATGATTCCACTTATGAAAAAAGGAGTCTTTAGTTTAGCTCTTCTGTCGAGATCTAAAATTACGGTCAAATTAGTGAAATTATTATCCAATGAATGGCCGGTCAGATACGGCTTGTCAATGAGTGGCCCCAATATAATGCCGATCCCATACGCAAATCCCGACATTTGCAGAATAGGTCCGCAGTTTTGTTGCCATAACTCAATTAGCCAAACATTGTTCCCGATATCAGTGACTCCGGCCCCGAAAAAGCTAATCCAAACCAATAGATATAATTGCCATAAGTGTGTCGTATATGGCATTAGGATAAATGTGGCCCCACTTAGGACCAGAAGAATTATGAATGATATTTGTCGGTTAATGTATTTGTAGAAAAAACTGACTGAAATTATATACAAATTAATGTTTTATAAAATATGTTTTTAATCAAACTAATTAATGGCTAAAATTTAACTAAAAATTAACGCAAATTACATATAAAGCCAAACATATGACCACAATTGATAAGAATCGCAATCAAAGCGATGTTATTCATCGATGTATTCATTATAATCTTGAAGTCGACAAAAGTCGGACCCATTACTGCTAATGATATGCCCTTTGAAAGTCGGTTGTTAGAAATTATTAGTTTGGTTAACATGCCATTAAAAATATAATTAAACAAAACAATATGCAATAAAAATAAATTAAATTTAGATTTAGAGTACAATAATGTGACCCAGAGTATTAACTCACGAACGCCATGTGAACCAAATAGATGATTGTCGTATAAATAATTTTTGATACTTTCGATATTTGAGCATTTTTTGGATCAGCTTTGGTGATCTCGTAAACAGTCATAGTTGAAGTTTTAATTTCTTTTTAATTAAAACACAATTTTTTGATTTAAGAAATAATATGAATGAAATTAATCCTTAATTTTTGCTCCAAATTGAAACTTTTTAACTGAATTGAAATATTGAAATCATAAGTTCCAACACTTGTGTTGTGTTTTATTGCAAAACGTTATACTAAAACACTATTTATATCAAAAACTTTTTTAATAAAATTAAAATTAATTTTTAAGGGTTTTATAAGTTTAGAGATTTTTAAAAATCTTTATTTCGCAACTAAATTAAAAATTTATTTTAAAAACTATTAATAAATAGGAAATATTTATTTAAACAAGTTAATATTGGCCAAGTATTTCTTTTGAATTCGTTAAATTCAATAACATTTTTATTGTTAATAATAATTGGGTTAAAAATGTTTGAAACTTTTTGTTGTTGTTTTTGAAATCTTCATTCATTAGAGATAATTCGGACATATGTTTTTAAAAATTATAATTGAACTTGTTTAAACATTGTTCAAATATTTATATTCTTTAGTTGCATTGATTTAAACTTGTTTAAAACGTTTAATTATTGTAATCACAATTCAACTCAACTCACAGTTAAAAACTAAATCAAATATTTCGTCTAAAGATTATAACTATTAAAAATGGTGTATTAAATCACTTAAGACAGTAATTGAAACACAAATATTAATTAATAATAAAAATTAATTATTTTTTAATAAATCATTAAATTGTTTGAACGAATAGATTACATAATAACTAAGTTTTACAATTCAATAAACCTATAAAAACTGCTTCTAAGCGCTTACAAATTGAGCATGCCAAACATTCTGCCACCTGATAAATTGTTTTCAGCTGTTTTTTATTCTATAATTAGTTATATTATTTATTTTAATTATTAAACTAAAAATCAAAAGATAAGGAAATAAAAACAATTTACAAATTCTTTATTTTATTTCGAAAAATTTATACAAACAAAAATTTCAAAATAATATTTTTAAATTTTACCAAATAATATCTATCTAACTATTAATATCTATTTTTATGTTTTAGTTTATTTAATTTTTTAAATAAAAAATTATAAGCAGGTTTAAATTAATAATTATAATAATTAATGTTTTAAGTGTTTTAATATATTGCTTTTTGGCAGCAAATAAAATTTACTAATATTTGGTAGAATTTTGCAAAATTTATAATTATTATTATTGAAAGCAATGCTATTTTATACAGTACATGCTGGTTTTTATTTTAGAAGTTATAAAAGTTAATTAAATGGCAAATAAAATTTTGAAAGGCAACATTTTCAAATTTTGTAAAAATTTCAATTATTATAAAATTTGTTTTAATTAAAAAAAAACTTGCTGATTTCTACCAATGTATTTTAAATAAACTAGTAAAAATTTTGAAAACTGAAGCAAATTAAATAAAAATAATTGTTGACATTTATTTTTACAGTAGTTTAAAAATATTTTACAAACCCTGGGTTTATGGTTCAAAACTTTAAAAAAAGTGATTATTGTTTTTGGAGCCTTCAATGCAATTAAAGACTATTTCTGTATATTGGTTCTAGCACAGACATTCAGAAGGAGGGATCAGCCAAAAATTCCCCCTAATTTTGAAAATTGAAATTTATCTCCCCCTAGCATTTGGACCGCAAAAAGGTATCCCCCTCGACTTTTTGCCGGCCGCCTATGGCGGCCGGCAAATTTTTTGGGTTTTTGATTAAAATTAGCTAATTTTCCATAAATTGATGCTAAATCCGGTTTAAATCCAGTTAATTTAACTAAATTTAGTTTATATCCAATTAAATTAAGAAAAATTTTATTATAAATATATGGGTTATTTGAGCGTTTTTTAAAAAATCCCTTCCCTGATCCCCCCCTGGGTTTTTGGCCAAAATTTTCGAGAAAATCCCCCCTGATCCCACCCTGGATCGTCCGACCTTCTGAATCCATGTTCTAGCAATATACAGCATATATTTATTAAAATGTATTAAAAACAATAAAATTAACTTTGAGCTTGAAAACTTATTAAACCTTAATATTCTAAGTTTAAATTTTATTTTAATAACTAATTATTTTGCTAACATTTAATACCAAAAAATGTTTTTAGAGATTTTTAGTGTTTTTGTTTTGAAAGTGTGAATTGAACTAGCCATGAATTGAACATGTGATCTGTGGCTTTTACTGTCAATCAAAAATATTTAATATTTTCATTTGTTACTTATTATTAAGCCTGTGACAAAAGGGGATTTTTGTAGCCATGGTATCCTCCTAGAAGAAGGTTTTTTCAATGATAATAAATTATTAATAATTATAGTTAAATTAATGAAAATATAACTTATTACAAAAGCAAAATACAAAAATAATAAAATCGAAAATATAAAGTCGAAAATAGTAAAATCAAAAATAATAAGTTATTAATAATTAAATGACTTTACCTAGCCTAACGTTAATATAAGATAAATAAAACAATACAAAACTACAAAATATAATTTGTGTTTAATTAACTAGATTAATCAAAAACTCGTCTAATTCTTGCATAAATATTATACTAATAGTAATAGTAATACTATGCACAAGCAAAAATTAAATTGACAACTTTAAAACAACAGACCAAGTGTTTATAAGTTTAAATATTAAAACTTTTGTAATTAGTTAAATTAATTTTAAATTAAAAAATTGTATATAAATATTAAGATATATTTGACATTTGCTACCATTCTATAGTCAACATATATTACATTAAATATTATACTAATATATATATTGTAAAATATATTGTATTATTATTATTATACTTATATTATAATACTATTATTAGAATATTAAGTAATTATTATCATAATTAATAAATAATTAAAAATATATTTATGTATTCAATGGTAAAAAAGTAAACCAATTGCAAAAATCATTATAATTTAAACCATATTTATGCCAATAAACAAAAATATAATTTGAGTTCATGTTTAGAAAACATTATATTTTTCTTATCATTATTTTTAAAAATAACTGTTTTTATATTTTAAAAAATTGTATTTGCAATAAATGTATTTTGAGTAAACGAGAAAAAAAACATTATATATTATAAACTATATATAGTAAATTTATATAGTATATGGTATAAGCAACATTTTACCAATCTAAGTTACATTAATCGCAGAAAGCTAAATTTTTAAATACAACTTGCCAATTTTAAAAACATTTTTAAAACATTAGAAAAACCAATATTATTTAAAAATAAATTTGTGATATGTTAAATTGTCTTGTTTTGATAATGTTTTGTTTAGTTAATATAAATACAAAAATAATTATTAAATAAATAAATAATACAAATAAACTTTAGAAACTGTAAATGTTTAATTTATGTCTTTTAATATTATGTTTTGTGTTTTTGGGATTTGGGCAAAACAAACTAGCTAAATAAATTTTGGTAAAACGTTTTAAACAGAGTAAGTGTAAAAAAGATATAACTAAATATTTATTTAATTTGTTTTAAAATAAAAATTGCTCAGTGATGTTTTTGTTGTAGTAATAAAACTTATTTAATTTAAACAATATTTCATATTCTCTATAGTGAGTCTCTTTGACAAAATAGAAATATTTAAATATGTTTACGACAAATATATCATCAAAATAATGAGATCAACAAAATTTGCACCTGTTCAAAAGATTAGACGAATCCGAAAGACATTATACAATAATTTTATTGCAAATAATATCGATGAAAGTATTGGAATTGAAAAGTTCGATAAATTCTTTTCAAAATACTATATAATCTCTTCTCCGAGTTTTAATGACTATGCGATTGGAAACCGACCCAAAAGGCGTCAAATCATATCCTGGTCATTGAAATCGGTTTTATTGTTATTCGGATTACGTTTTGGCATTTCTGTCGTTTTTAATAAGCCGTGGATTTTGACTCTAATGAGTGATTCTCACTATGTATTGGGTAATCAAATATTTTTCTCATCCATGTTAAGTGGGGCCGGATTTGCGATGTTTTTTATTGGATTTGCGATTCAAATTCGCGAAATGTATGACATATTGGATGTAATCGTATTTATGAATGACATTAAAAGACATAGAAATCAGTTTCGATTAACCGCTAAATACAACCGAAAGTTTGGTCTTCGCTCTAATTTGGTTTCGAAGTATTTTCTATATCAACCCTATTATCCGTTAACTATATTCACGTCTATTATACTAATCATACCAACTATTATCGCATATTTTGATTCAAATAAGAACTATTCAATAATTAGTCTAATATTTTGGAACATAATAACAGTTTTATTTTGTATGAAATTTTTTGCCATAATGGCCGGCGGTTTCGGTGTTTGGTATTTGACATCACTTTACCTCAAATATCAATTCATTGAAGTTCGGGAACAGATTGAAGAAAGTCTTTACTTTCAAAGTGTTGAGCAACTGATGGACGCAATCGTAAAACACGATTATGTGTCAAAAAACACATTCATTCTCAACGATTTCTTCAAATATGTACTTTTTATCATTCACTTTATGGGCACTCCATGTACATACTTATTAATGTACTTAACCCACGCCCGGGAGTCCAACATTTATGTTCGCGTTTGGGCTGCGTTTACATTCATACTAGTTGCTGGAATTATATTTACTATTAACTTATTTTGTGCGCTCTTTTCGAACGAAGCCCACAATTTCCGACCACTTCTCTACTCATTTATCAGTAAAACTAATGCTTCGATTTGTGACAAAATTAAAATTCAATTATTCATTGAGAAACTGTCCGGACCTGACATTGGCTTCTATTGCTATAATTTATTTCCAATTAATAACTATCGGTTTTATCAATATGTAATCCATTCAACGGTTTATTATATTCTGTTCTTAACACTCGTTCAGTCATTTAAATAAAAATTTTGAATTTAAATTAATTAGCTAGAACATCTTAAAAGCATTGATTTATTTGTAATTTTTATATTGTATTTAGATTTTTCAAGATATTTTTATGACATTATAATTCATAATATTTTTATTTTATTTATTGCATTAAATAATTTTTTAAATAAGTTATTTAAAAAAAATTAAAGTTTTTTAAAATTATTTATTACATAGACAGTAAACGTGTTGAAATAATTTTACATATTTATAATTAAAATATAAATACAATTATTATTTATAAATATTGCTTTTAGTAACGCATCAGATAATTGGCTCAAATTTATATTTTTAAATCATTAAGTCATTTATATAATTAATTATTATTAAACTCAATATTGAAAAGATAGTAAATACAATACAATGAATATAATTAATAATATTTTTATTTTCAAGCATTTTAACAAATTTTTTAAAAATGATTAATTAGTAAAACAATGTTCGAATAACTAATATTTATTTTTTAAAATTAGTATTGAGTAGTTCTAATTAACTGATTTATTTATATCTTAAATTAACCTTATTTAACAGTAAATAATTAAAAATAAAGTTTATATTACTTGTACTTAAATAAAAGAGCACCTTTGTGAGAACCAAATGCAAGAGGAAATAAATTTTAATTTTTAAAATCAGGGAGATTTTTGGCTAATTTCCCCTGTTATGAATTGCTGCTTATATGTAACCTGTTAGTTAATATTGAATTATTTAGTATATAAAAGCAAAAAACAAAACAAAACTAAAAATAGTAAAATGATAAAG
The DNA here is from genome assembly GCA_034693685.1 of Belba bartosi. Classification (NCBI taxonomy): domain Eukaryota; kingdom Metazoa; phylum Arthropoda; class Arachnida; order Sarcoptiformes; family Damaeidae; genus Belba; species Belba bartosi. The sequence goes on along the minus strand of JAQFXP010000304.1, from coordinate 663 downwards.
AAAATATAAAAATGTATTAGATAAATAAATGTGTATTTTCGAGTAAGTTATGCTTTAATTCAATCTAGAATTAACTATAAATAAATCAATCTATTAAATAGTGTTTGTTTATAATTTACTATAGAATTAATTTTCTTAAATTCAAATTTTATTTTTAAAATTAAGGCATTTCATATATGTTAGACCTTTAATTAAATCAGCCAAATTTCCTACCTAATTTTGAAAATTAGCATTTACCCCCACCCCTTTCCTTAGCATTTGGTCCGCAAAAAGGCATTTCCTTCAATTTTTTTTGCGGCCGATGGCAAACGGAAAATTGCTTGGACTTTTAAACCAAAATTGTGAAATTCTTTCTAAATTGTTGCTAAATCCGGTTTAAGCTCAGTTAAATTAGTAAATTTTTATTATAAATATATAGATTTTTAAAACTTTTTTGAAAAAATCTCTACCCTGATCCTCTAAATTGGCCGATTTTCTCGATACCTGATCTTAAATAATATACTTGTGAGCATGAACATTATTTAATTTTTGACAATTAACTCCAATATTAATTATAAATTTGATATTTAATGCGGATGTGTTGTAACAGTGTAATTCTTAAGCAGTCTTATTTTGTTTTACAGGTAAATAAAAATGTAAAATATGTATTGAAACAAAGAGTCA
>JAQFXP010000303.1:0-34542 GCA_034693685.1 Belba bartosi | reverse complement strand
GAAGGAACGGGTTATACCCAAACTGGTTCGGAAGGAACGGGTTATACCCAAACTGGTTCGGAAGGAACGGGTTATACCCAAACTGGTTCAGAAGGAACGGGTTATACTCAAACTGGTTCAGAAGGAACGGGTTATACCCAAATTGGTTCAGAAGGCACGGGTTATACCCAAACTGGTTCGGATCAAACCGACTATACCAAACACTTCTCGAGAGGAACGGACTATACTGACGACACAACAACAAGAAATTATGACTCAACATATGAACCTGATTTTAAACATTATTTATCCGAAAGAATTAATAAATTAGCAATTCGAATTGATAATAACATTAAAAAATTAACAAGCACACAGGTAGCTGTTTTAGATGCACTACAAAAAGAAAATAACTTGCTAAAGAAGTTAAATTTAGAATTAAACCAGGCAACTCAACAAGAAGAGTTCAAGTTGATTGAAGATGCATTGAATGATTTATTAAATAGAGTAATAAAAATTGAATCAGTTATACATGTTGCATTTATCAATTATTAAAATGTTTTACTACATCAATTAATAAATTACTTATATTGAAGCCATTTGTATTATTATAAAATAAAATTCAATATTAATATTTAAAATTGTTTTTATATTCTAAAAGTTTTATATTAATTAGTTTATTAAATAATTTATTTAATACTTAAAAATTGATTTAGTCTGTATTATTAAGTAAATTTTAATTAATATAATCTAATTTTTTATAATTACTTATTAAACAATTTTTTAAATAATTTATTTAATAAAACATGCTTAATTATATTATAAATATTGCAATAATAATTTTTAAATTTTTACAAAATTTATTTAATTTAAATGTTATTAATAAACTCAGGATTTAAACAAACATTTATAATTTAATTATTTAAAAATGGCTATAATAAAAATTGCTTTATGACCTAGCTAAATTATAAAATAGAATGGAATAATTTAATATTAATAAACGATATTTGTTAAAATATAATTTACTAATAAAACTAAATTATTTTATATTTAAAAAATAATTTATAGCCATTTGTATTATTTCTAAATATTACAATGTTAAATAGTAATTTAATTGACAATTAATTATTTTTGTTTAACTCAATTATAAATATAATAAACACATTAAGCAACGTTTTTCAAAAAATGTATAAACCGGTATATCTTTCACTATTTTATAAACTAGATTTTAGTAAGACAATTTCAAGTTTATTATATAAAATATTGTATATTGTTTAATTTTATTTAAATAAAAATTTTAATAATTTGAATAAATCATAAATTACTATATAACTTACAAATTAAATAACAGTTAAGTTATTTTGATTTTAAATTCTATCTACATTTTACCCCACGCCAGAACCCAGATGGTTTGATTTGTGACATAGTTGTTTGCACTAATGAAACACTTAATGACAATTTGAATGTCTTTTATTTGTAATTTCTATAATAATTTTGTTAAGATAATTTATTACACAAATCATCAATATAATACTAGGAATAATAGCAGAATAATTGCATTTGACGCATTCAAATAAAAAATTTTATATGTCAAATGTCCCAGTACATATTTCATTAATTAATAATCTAAAGAATTTATAAAGATTAATTAACTAAAAATTGATAGTTTAATCTAGAATAGTTAAAGCAAACCACATTATATTAATTCTTAAGCTAAAAATAAATTTTAAAATTTATTTAAAAATTTTATCTTATTTAGAAAATGTTATAAATTTAATCCTAGTTAATCAATGTTAAAATATACAAATATTTTAACCAGTTAAAACTGATTTAAGCCTCGTATCTTTTTTGAGTTTATTTAACTCTCAACGAATATTATTGATTATCACATGCTAATAATTTATCGATAATTTATATAAGTGTGATATAATTTGAAATTAATTGGCCTCTAAATACTTTTTTAATGACACATAACTTTTAAAAAATTTTAAGTGTTTTATCATAATGCAATTTGTACTAAATAATGTATAAAATTAATTTTATGAGAAAATATATTATAATAATTATAAAATAATTAGCAAAGTAACTTTTTAATTAATTTATTTAAAACTTGTATTTTGTAAAAATGATTGAAAATTGGGATAAATATGTTTATACTCTAATTTTGTGCATTAATCATATGACATTTGTAAGTGTATAAGAATTTAAATGACCGGGTTAATTTTTAATAATTATTTTTTTTTACCTAACAGGCCATGTGTTTCACTGCAATAAGTCCGGTGTTGACCGAAATGGTTGACATATTGCAGACATCAACGCAATACATGACTTTGTTCACCACGTTTTCATCAATTGGTTTTCTGCTTGGATCATTTTGTAAGTAAAAAAATAAACAAGAACATTCTCTAAACCAAATCAATTAATAAGTTTTTTGTTAACATAAGTAACTTGGTAAAAAAAAATTTTAAAATATAACTATCTAATTTAAATAATATTTTAAAAAACAAACTTTTAGTTGGATTTCTCATTCAATACCTAAACCGACAATCAGTATTAACCGCATTTCTAACAATTATGGCAATCGGCGCCACATTTATACCGCATTCGCCAAACCTGTACGCGCTATACACCTGTGCGCTGTGCATAGGCATGGGCGCGGGTATAGTCAATTGTGTAATTAATGTCTGGCTAATTGAAATGTGGAAGGAGAATAGTCGAACAATACTACAAATACCGGGCTTCACATGGTCCCTGGGTACACTTATAGCGCCATTTATATTAAAGCCGTATTTAAAAGAGAAACAATCGTTTCAGTCGAATAGCACCGACACTACGATATCGACTGATAGTTCAGTGACTATGACTTACATCGATGACAGAGCCGATGAAGAGGCGAGACGTTCGCTATTGAAAACACCGTTTTATATATTGGGTGCAATGGAACTGTTTTGTACGTAATTTATTTATTTTATTTTTGTTTGCTAGTTTAATTTATTCAATTTAAACTAACAAAGCTAATTAGCATATAATTTTATATTTAAATTAAATTATATTATTAAAACATAATTTTTAAGTTTGAATTTTAATTTTATAAAACTATGATCTAAAACAAATTTAATTTTATATCTAGGGTATTTTCAAACTTAACTAACTTATACTTATTTGAAAACACATTAATTATATTAACTCAAAACACGTTAGTTAGTTGTTTTCAGCTAATTTAGTTAATGAGTTTTCAAGTTAATTAATGCTTTGAAAATACTGTAGATAATAACTTAAATACACAATAAGACTATAAAACAAAAATATAAATTGTAACATTAATATTATTTATGTAAAAATTTAATGACTTATTTAATTCCAATTCCAATATCTAGTTCCAATTTTACTATGCATAATGCTTATCTTTAAACGTTACGATGCAACAAACTACAAACAACAAGCATTAGAGGAAGACCAAGCAAAAAATATCAAGGAAGACCAAGCAAAAGATAACAAGCAAACAAAAAATCATGCTAACAATGACGAATTATTATTCGATAAACATCGAAAATATCGAACAATAGTTTTAATTCTATTTGCGAGCATGATTGGTATATTCAACATATACGAATCATCCTACTACACTTTTGCGGTCACATACATGCAATACATTCCGCTTCAACTATCGGCAGCCAAAGCTACGGAAGCGCAGTCAGGCTTTGCAACGCCTTATACAGTGTTTCGAGGAATACAGATATTTCTGGCGATTAAAGTGCGCTCAGAGTATACAATAGCTATACACTTATGTATTTTATCGATCGGCACCGTATGTTTGGCCTTTGCCGGCAATAATCTAACGGTGCTTTGGGCCGCAAACATTATTAATGGTATTGGCGTTTCAGCTATAATGCAGTCGATCTATGCGTTAGTTGGCGCAAATATGATCATGACCGATTTTGTAGGCACTGTGCTTATTGTATTTTTAGCAGGTTTTAATATAGCCCCGCCCTATGTGATTGGTTTGTTTATTAAAAAATTTTCGGAAATATTTCTAATTTTTCAGTTTTCTGCTCTCGTTATTACAATTTTGTTGTTTTGCTCAATTATGTTTTTAATTTGGAGAACTAAAAAGCTTGGTAATGTTAAAAATGCTTTACCTGTTAATTAAATATTGTACTGTAAATACTAAAATTTTTTATCTAAAATTTGATTTTACTCTTAACTCCAATTTACATCTTGTTATGATCATTTTAAAAATATAAATTTTAGAAAATTAATTTAAAAAATTTAATAATTAATTAAAAACTTATTAATTAAAAAAAATTTGCGCAACCACAAATTACAAAGTTATAATTATTAACGTATAACTTGCTCTTAAATGGATTGCATAGTATCATTCAGTGACCTTTGTAATAAATTAAAATTTAAATACAATTTCTATTAATTTTTATACAGCCAAATTTTTATATTTAATATTTTAAAATTACAATTACAATAATACTGTTATTTAAAAAAACAAATATATTTGATGTATATCTATATAATTAATAAGAATAAATTTGTCACATATTGTAAATTAAAACTAATCAAAAATTGAATGTAGACCAGTGTGCGCGACCGACCAGGTTTAAGATGGATAATTTATTTTAAGAATTTATTAATTAGAAAAAATAATAAAAATATGTAATGTTTGAAATTGTCTGTGTGTTTGATCATAGAAAAATTATCAAATGTTGCCCATCCTAATCTAGACTTTAAACACTAGACTAAATGTCTAGACTTTAAATCATTGCAAAGTTTGCAAACTGATACAATACAACACATTTTAATCAAATTAATTCAAAATTTATTACATTAGACAGTCGTTTTTTTATTGAGAATCACTTCATCCAGATTGAGGTTCATCTCATTGTCTATCATCCAAAATGAGAATCACATTAACCGCGTTGAGGATCACTCGATTCATATCAATGCGTTTTGTGCAGTACACCAAATACTGTTGGCTTCACTGCCAAACGCGTTGTACACAGATTACGCACAGAGCGCGTTTAGCAGTGAAGCCCATAGTATTTGCTGTACTGCACAAAACGCATTGATATGAGTCGAGTGAAACTCAATAAAAAAACGACTGTAATATGTGATTATTTGATGTTTAAAAATATATAATTTTGTATTTTTACAATTAATTATTTTGCGATAATTGTCACTAAATTTAAGTCTAAATTAGAGTAAATAAAAATATAAATTTATAATTTTAAAAAATTAAATAAAAATTTTGAAAATAATAATTTAAATAAATCAAAATGTGTGGTTTTAAAATATTGCTTTTTAATATTTTTTCAAATTTCTTTTAACGTAATGTTTTATTTCTAAACTAGATTATTTTTACATTAATTATTAATTATGACAAGCATAAAAATCAATTTAAACATTAAAAATAAAATTGTTTAATAAATATTTTTGTTTAAATAATCGTATTTATTTGGTACGTTTCCAAACTTTTATCGCCATATTTATTGGACGTACTTCGACGTCATTTACACGAAACCTGGTTAATATTGGATCTCTATTTGAATAGTCTTGAGCATAATCTCCAGTCCAAATCCATTCCGACCAGTTTTTAATTGGTGTGGTTGAATTATATAACCATGTGCCTGTATGAAGAGAACCATAAATACTGTTAACCTCGGACAATCTAGGTGAATTATCCTGCTGCATCTGGCCAAACTGTGCCGCCTGACCCCCGTCTACCCTAAAAAAGACACCGGCGTATGTGTGGCTGACGTCAGTCCACGTCATTGTCGGCCATATCTCTTGCGGCGACTTTTCATTCGGCAATTGAGTGTATATTAAACCGATTGGAACTGTTATTTGTTCCAGTTCAGTTATTCTGTTCTGTTGTTCTTCAATCGCTTGTCTCAACATATTTAGTGTCAAATCTTGTTTTTTCTGACAAACAATAAGACCTTTTTTACCACAAAACTCGTCATACCATTGGCCTAATGTGGTTTTAACAAGTGACATTTGCACACAAGCACTCGGGTCTGTAGGATCGGGACTACCATCGGCCCAATTCTTATAATCAATGCTCGTGTCGTCCATCCATTTGTATGTCTTTTCAGTTAATTTCAATCCAATCCATACTCTATCGGAAATATTTAAATATTTTGATAATTGATTCGATAGAAAGTTCTGTTCTTCTGATGAATGTATTGTAAGAAGTGTTGAAGTGTTGTCTAATTGATTGCAATTTTTCTCGGCTTCTGATTCTGTGCCTAATTTCTCAATAATTTTATAGCATTTTTGATCGTTATATGATATCCAGTCATTGCATACATTTAGACAATGCGTTGGTTTGACTTTCAATGAAAATTTAATTAATTAAAATATTTACAGTTTCTATAACCTCTAACATACCTTTTAACGCACATAATAGCAGGAAAACCATAAAAATAATAGATTTTTGCATTTTAAATGTCTTTATATTATAACACTTTTTTTATACATAAAAGTTTTGTATCATCGTGATTTTATTTAAAAATTTATCATTTGACATTTAGTTAGATCTTTCAAGTGTATTTAATATTATTTTAATTTTATCAATTTTGTATTATTTTATCATATCCCAGGTAATTAACTAATAAACTTTATAATTATATTTGAAAATAAATATTTAATTTACATTGCATTAACGTGGTGATTATAACCGAAGTATAATGTATTACATTAATTAAATTATACAGATAAATAAAGATTAAATATAATTTTTTTTGTAAGTATTTAATTATTAAAATTTGTATATTGATATAATAATGTTTTAATTTTAAAATATTAAAAAAAATTCAACTTAAAAATCATTTATAACTTATGCTTAGTTTAATCGAAACTTGTTAAAAGTTAATAATTACTAGTACAATAAATAACTGACAGATTAACAAATTTAGTTTCAAAGTTACATTAATGCTTTAAAAACTATTTAATTCATTAGTGAGTTTAATTTGCATTCAAATCACAAGCCTGTTAAAAACATTTAAAAGATAAAAATTAAGCATAGTCAAATTATCTTATTAATTATCAATTATATCATATCTTCAAATAAGATTAATTATCTTAATGAATAAATAAGAATAACTTTAAATTTATATTAATTTTGCACAAAGAAAATATTTATGTTAGAATTATATACTTATACTTTAAATTTAAAAATTTATTTTAATAAATTGATATATTTGTTATAATATACTATTTACATATTAAAAAAAATAATAAATACAATAATTAGATAAAATTCAATATTATTTTTTAAGTTAAATAAATATATATGGCTAATAACTAAAGCTGCAACTTTGGATCAAAATTTGGATTATTTATTGTTTTAGAAACACACAGAAACGTAGGATTTTTAAAAGTAAAAATAGTAAAGTTGAGAATCATAGTATTGAAAATAGTAATATCGAAAATAGTAATATCGAAAATAGTAATATAGAAAATAGTAATATCGAAAATATTAATATCGAAAATTGCAATATTGAAAATTGTAATATTTAAATCGTAACATTAAAAATTGTATTATTGAAAACAATTCGATATTATGACTTTCGACATTACAATATTTGATATTTAAAATCATTTACATTAACGCAATTGTATTAATTGAAAAACTTTACAATAAGTTAAAATTTTATATTAACAAAGTAAGATTTTATTTTCTCTTAAGTTTTGTCATATTTAATACAATTATTTTTGGTAATAAAATTTATTTAATTAACTAAATTATTTTGTTTTATATATTATTTTTTTATTAAGAAAAATTAAACATTGTTAAAACACATTATTTTGATAATTGATTCGATAAAGTAACCTACGTTACTATATAGGCAACTTACATTATTGTAGGATAATCCAAAAACAAAGTTTGCTGTAAAAGTTTGCATTAATATTATTCAAAATTTTAAATATTTTAATAAAGATATAGAAAAGAAAATACGGTAAGAATTAAAAATCTTTAATATATTTAGGGCTCTTAGCCCTATTCTGGTCACTATTGCTCTAAACGCTTATGTTTAAATTTAATTTAATTTTCTATTTCTATTATATCAAATAAATAGTTTATTTGGATTTCTGAAATTTAAACAAACACATTTTATATATTACCGTAAACCCTCACAGTTTAGAACATGTTCTTATAAGGTGAGTTTGGGCTTTATGTTTTTATATCTCAGGATATAAGAACATGTTCTTAAAAATGAGAATAAAAACTAGCTTTTAACTATGAGTTTAAAACAAATATTTTTTATAATAACGTTAATCTTTAGTGATTTAAAAGATTTAAAACATTACAAAATTGAAAACATTAAAAAATAATAAGAAATTATATGATTAATTTAACGTATTTTATATTAAAATTTGTTGTCAAACAAAAATTTGTAAAATAATTATTTTATAAATTAATGTTAAAAAAATAATACTTTAATTTAGAGTATTTTATCAATATATACAATAAAACCAATTACAATTCATTAATATGTCACTTATTATAGTTTGAGTTTACCTCGCCTTATAAGAACATGTCCTTAGAGGCTTCAACTCAAAATTTTGAAAATGGTCTAATTCACCTTATAAGAACATGTTCTAAACTGTGAGTTAATACGGTAATAGTAATAGCATTATTTATCTTAATTTATTAACACGTTAAATTAATATTATCGGTAACGGTCTCCTTTGTTTTTTATGTAGGCAGCCAATTGAAAGGAATCGTTCTAAAATCGGTTACGAGGAGGGGCTTAGATGCTAACAAAAAGTACGCAAATGAAAGCTTACACTAAAATCTTTTTGTACTTTTTGTTAGCATCTAAGCCCCTCCCCGTAACGGATTTTAGAACGATTCCTTTCAATTGGCTGCCTACATAAAAAACAAAGGAGTACAAAATGTTAGCAAAGATAAATGCCAATTTTTATTATTAAGGGCGAATTTGCATGATCTCCTTTTTTAATTAATAAATAATAGTTTAGCATTAATTATTTTTAAAATCTAAATTAATTTTAACATATTAAATTTTTTGTTGTTTTTATTCAAAACATTTTTGGAAGTTGTTATCCTTTTAAAACCTAATTTGTTAAATAATTTCTGAAATAGTTTTTGATTTATAACTTAAAATCATATGTTGTACTAGATTGATTTGTTAAAATAAAACATTTCATATTTTATTTAGTCCAACATGTTAAATACCCCTCAACATAATGCTTGTAAAGCGTTTTGTTTTTAACAGTTTTTGTTTAGAATAATGAGAATGTAGCAATTAACTAAAAATACCCGGATTTAAAAAATTAAAATATAAGTAAAAATAATAAATAAAAAAGTAATGAATTTATTAGAAAAAAATTAAAATTTATTTAAATTAAAATCCAAATTATGTCATAAATAGCAAAACCAAAACATTTATTCATATCATTGATGTAGACTTTCGGGCTCAGTATCCTTAACCTTGTCGTTAGCATTGGCCAGAGCGCCGGTAAACGCCATTTTGGCCAAAATTTCCATATCGGCGGCATTGGGGCCAACATTACCCGTTAAACTCGTCATATCTGCAATTCCTTTCATCATAATCTCTAAATTTGCATCGGAATTGAGCATGGACGCTAATTGTTGTACAATTGTTGCGAACAGATTCGGTGAAACCGGTTCCGTATCACTCAGATCTACTTCGCTATTCTCGGTCTGACTATGAATTTCTTTCTCGTCTATACTTTCGCCGTTTGCTATAAATTTATTATTATTTTTATTAATTATATTATAAATAATTAAAATAAATATTTACCAAAAATGATAAAATAAAAGCATAAGACAATTAAAATCGTTTTCATTATTCAATAATTATAAACAAATTAATCAAATATTTAAAATCTAAACATATTTTTGAAATGCCACAACTTTTATGCTGGCACAAGCTGTTTGATTAGGGTGGAGTTAAAACATTTAATAAAAAAATTTCACAATTTATTACTAGAAATGTGTCATTAACCCTGGACATATTTTTAATTTTAATAAAACAAAATTATATTTTTATTTTAATTGAATTTAAATTTATAAAATTGCATACATTTTCAATTATAGCTTAAACAAAACAATAAATTACAATAATAAATATACAAGGTAATTTTTAATATTTAACCAGAACTAAATTAAGTCAAATATTAAGCAAAGTAAAATAATATAAATACTAATTTAATTTTAACATTAAATCAGCTTGTAATAGATTTTATTTTTTAACTAATTTAAAAAATTTATTTTATAATATATTATTAGTTTATTATTAAACAAACATTCAACTTTTAGTTTAACGGCTAATAATTATATCTGCGCAGACTCTGATCTTGGTTTAGATTAAATTATGTTTTTACGCGAAGGTATTTAAAGGGTTGGTTGGTTTTGGCCGGTTAGATAATCTTCAAAATAATTTGGAATCGTACCAAAATTGAAACAAGTACAATTAAACTAATATATTAAAATTAAAAACTTTGTTTTTGTGTTTGTAGTGATTATAATTTATATATTATCAATGCACAAACTAAAATAATTTTTATATTTTATATTTTAAGACAAATTTTAATCTGTTTTAATAATTGATTGAATGTTAGAAATTATACAGTATTTTGATTAATTATAATTAAATCATAACTTAATTTTAATAATACTTTGCGTTAATGGCTATCCATTACTAAAGTCATATCGAATTGAAACTTTTTATGTTTAAACAGATTTATTTGAATAAATCCAAAGACTCTATGAAATGGACGGAAGTATTGGAAGTGATTAGAGGCGGCGCTAAACCCGAAACTATTGGCATTAATATAACAAATATTTTATTATTGTATAAACTTAGATTCTTTGCAAAGTTTATTTATAAAATATAAAATATTAGTTATTTTTGCTTTGGTAGAAAATATTATATAGTATTGTAAAGAATTGTATGCGCTCTTCGTTTCCAAAGTACGTTTTTTGTGCAGTAGTAAAGCAGGGATCGAAAAGGTCGGCCGATCCAGAGGGGATCAGTGGAGGGATTTTTTTTCAAAATTTTGGCCAAAAACCTAGGGGGGATTAGGAAGAGGATTTTTCCATAAACGCTTAAAAACCTATATATTTATAATGAAATTTAGCCTAATTTACCTGGATTTAAACCGGATTTAAACCAGTTTAGGGAAAATTACCTGATTTTGGGGGAAAAAACCCAAAAAATTTGCCGGCCGTTAGACGCGGCCGGCAAAAAGCCGATGGAGATTATCTTTTTGCGGACCAAATGCTAGGGAAGAGGGATAAATTGCAATTTTTAAAATCAGGGGGATTTTTGGCTGATCCCCCATTTTGAATGTCTGGAATTGACGCTAAATACGTTGAAACAAGCAATTGATAATGTAAATACAGTTGTGAACAAACAACAAAACATTATTAATGAACAACAAAACAAAATAACACAACTGGAACAAATTATAGTTCCAATCGGTTTAATTTACACTCAACTGCCGAATGAAAAGTCGCCGCAAGAAATATGGCCGACAATGACGTGGACTGACGTCAGCCACACATACGCCGGTGTTTTCTTTAAAATAGAAGGGGGTCAGGCGGCACAGTTTAGCCAGATGCAGCATAATAATTCACCTAGATTGTCCGAGGTTAATTCTATTAGTTATTCCGATGTAGTTGAAAAACACCAAACGAATTCAAACATTAACACGACAATCATTGGAATGTGGAGTAATCATATAGTAGGTGGTTTAACTGGACTCTGGGAGGCTCAATATTTTCACATATTTTATGTATCCAGAGGTGAAGTACGTCTAATGAATATGGCGATTAAAGTGTGGAAACGTACCAAATAATTACGTTTATTCAAATATTAAAAATTTATTAAACAATTTTATTTATAATACTTAAATTAATTTTCATGTTTGTTATAATTAAAACTTAATGCAAAAATAATCTATTTTAAAAATAAATTGTTATTTAATTAAAATAAATTTGAAAAGAGTTATTAAAATACAATATTATAAAGCTAAACATTGTATATGGTCTAATTATAATATTTTTGATTGTTTAATTATCTGATTAATAATAAAATGATAAAAAGTTTATAAAATATTAAAAATTAAATAAAATTGTAAAATTTAGCTAAATGTCAAATGATAATTTTTTAAAATAAAAACACGTTGATACAGTAATTTTATATATCAATATAATAAAGTAAATATTAAAAATGCAAATATTTTTTATTTTTATTGTCTTGCTGAAATTATGTGCGTTAAAAGATATGTTAGATATTATAAAACAAATAAATATTATAATTAATTAATTTTTATTAGAAGTTTATCCAACGCATAGTCTGAATGTACGCAATGACTGGATATCATATAACGACCAAAAATGCTATAAAATTATTGAGAAATTAGGCACAGAATCAGAAGCCGAGAAAAGTTGCAGTCAATTAGACAACACTTCTTACAATACATTCATCAGAAGAACAGAACTTTCTATCGAATCAATTATCGAAATATTTATATATTTCCGATAAAGTATGGATTGGATTGAAATCAACCGAAAAGACATACAAATGGATGGACGACACGAGCATTGATTATAATTGGGCCGAAGGTAGTCCCGATCCAACAGACCCGACATTGCATTACAATGCTTAATTTAATGTTTTGGATTTTTGTGCTTGCGCTCGATTAGAAGGTTATTTATCCAAAACAGAACCTATTAGTAAAATTAGAATAAAAAATATGTATGAGTTTGAGTTCCGGTTCAATACAAATACGATTACAATTGTAGTAATTATTTGCAAATTCACGAATAATAACTGATTTGTTCATTAAATTAAATATAACTTACCTTCGATTTCAAATTTGTTTACTAATTTAACAACCATTGAATGCGTCGGCTTTTGATCATGTTCTGGATGATTTTCTGAAAAAATTTCAGCCACTTCCCAATAACTTAATCCACTATATTTTAGTTTAATTAACTCAACACGTTCTTTAATTGAGTATTTTTGAGGCATTATTTAAATATTATAATTGTAGAAATAAAAATTTAAATAAATTTACTAATTATTAAAATTTAATTTATACTAAAAATTTAGTTGTATTGAGAACAAAAAAAATGCCAAAACAATATTTTCGAGTCATGTGCTTGTATGCATCAGCAGTGAAATACCTGAAATAATCTTTAATGCAAATGAAACTGATAACAGACTGGTTCCATATTCACGTCAATGCCATTTAGTTCATTTTTGTGTCGAAATCATCAGTAGTTTGTATGCAATTAAATTGCGTTTATAAGACGACAACAACTTATAGGTCTTCTTAGCCTCAAAGTTGACCGAAGCTGACGATGAGATTTGTATTAGAAGTATTAAAGTGGTAGTAGTAGTGTACATATTTCAATGCTAGATATTAATTAAATTTAAAAATAATTAATTTTGTCAGTCACAATCATAAATATAATGAAGGCTATGATCAGTAGTTTTGGTTTTTGCTCAAAAACAAAAAATAATAATTTTTAATATCTTAACTCAATTTAATTAATATTTTAAGGATTAAACAATTAAGTATATAATTATTTTGTTAAAACTTTAAATTTCAAACTAGATTTAAGTTAGTATTGTTAAAAAAAGTTAGATTTTGATTACATTTAATAAATAAACATTTTTAACAAATGACAAACATTTATTAAAAATACATTAAAAGTTACAACTTTATCGCTGATTAGCACTTAATTCCGGAATGTCTTTACAACAAAAATAGAATAATTATAACACTTAATAGAGAATATAAAATATCAAGTTTTAACATAATTAAGTAAAAACTATTAAAATACAATGAATAATTTTAAAACAGTTTATCAATCATACATTCATAACAGTATTAGTAGTCAAGGTACCCGGTACCTTGACTACTAGTATTGTGCATGGGGTTTAATTAGGAGGATATTGCTATTGTTGAAAATACTAAAATTTCTGGTTATGATTAATGTTTATTTTTAAACATTTATATTTACACAATTTTTATATTCTAGCTTTTAGTAATAAAATTTTTGATTTATCATTCTAAAAATTATAAATATTTTATTTTTATTTAAATTTTATGTTAGTTTGAAAAAATTGTAAATTAATTAATATTATATTTTAAATTAATATTATTTACATTTACATTGAACACTAAGCCAAGTTTCCAGCTAGTTTAATTTGTTACAGTCATTTGCAATGGCACTAATGGAACACTTAAAAAAAAGTTTTAAAAATTTTTAATATTTGATTACTTTCTAAATTTAACAATATAATCCTATAGTAGAACTAACAGATTAATTGAACGCATTTAATGCATTTAATAAAAATTATATTATATGTTATAAGAGTCAGTACACATTTTGTTATTTAATATTTTAGTAAAAATTAATTAACTAAATTAATAGTTTAATCTAAAAAAATTAAAAGCAAAATACATTAAATTAAATTTTAATCTAAAAATAATTTTGAAATTTATAATTTATTTTAATAAATAAAATATTTAAAAAAAAATTTATCCTAGCTATTTATATTTAAAAGTAAAAATATTTTATTCAAGTAAAACTGATTTATCAGTTATGTTTTATGTTGATATAGAGATATTGCTCAAAATATATTAAATATTTTTTACTGTATATCTGTATTTGTATTTGTATTGTTTAAACAAATATTAATTATTAAATTTGTAAAAATTATTTTTATAAACATAAAAATTTGACATAATATTAATTAATTGTAATTTATAGTGATATCAATTCTATTATTAGAAATATATTAATTCTAATTTTAATAATTTTGTCTTGATTATAACTTATTGAACAAATAGAGTAATGAATAACTTGTTGTAACCTCAGTTTAATATTTGGTTTTATTTTATAGTACATTAAATGTCAATGTTTAAATAAAGTCTAAATTTTATATATAACTTTATATACAAGATAAACATTTATTGTAAACTCATTTAAAAAAATATATTTTGGCAGCTCATTTTTATGACATTATGATTCTATAAAAAAAACTATTGAGAAATTAATAAAATCATGTTATATCCAAATTATATAATTTAAAAATAAATTATTTACAGGTTTTAATTAATAATATTAGTTAAATAAATTTACATAAATAGTCTTTATTTTATTTTTTAGTGTCAAATCCAGTTTTTCTATTGTTATAGCCTGCTATTTTTAAAACGTAAAAATAATATTATTTGTAGTTATTTTTAAAGAAACTATTGCTGCTTTTTTGTCTTTGCTTATATCAATATTGCCAATGTGTTTTAAAGTAAAATTTGTCAAATAAATTTATACAAAATTATTTATTAAAATATTTTATAAAATAAAATATTAATGTAATTTATATAATTACTATACAATTCAATAATATATAACTTATAATAAATTAGTTTTAAACTAAATTTATTTAATATAAAAATTTAGATCAAATTTACGAAAAACTATAATTATGCCAATAAAAAATTTTTTAAAATTGTAACATGGTAAAAGCAGAAAATATTTGTAAGCAAAGTTTTATATAAAAATAAAATAATAAAAATTTTTAGAATTATAGAAAATAATTTTTAGCCTGATTTTTATTTCTAAAATAAAAAATAAAATATATTTTTTGAATTTTAACTTCAGTGTATAATATAATTTTAAAAGTTTATTTATAATCTAATTATAAATTTATAATAAATATGTAAAATAAATAAAAATGGAAATAAATTTTTTATTATTTTATTTGAACAATTATAACTAATGTGCACGACAAAGTTTATAATATTAATATTAGTGTTTTGATTTAATACAAAACATAATTACACAATAATTATACAAAGGCTAATTTTGTTTTATTAAACAAGTAGTTTATTAACATTAAATTCTAAGTTGCTTGATCTAAACAATAAAGGATAAAATTAAAGTATAAAAATAGAAAAAAATAAAACGTATTTTTTTTATGTCACTGTGACTTTTTAAAAAAATTATTAAATCAATAAAATCATGTTATATCTCACTTAGATAATTTAACAATTAATTATTATCATGTGATAATTATTAATATTAGTTAAGAGTTAAATAAACCTACATAGATAATCTTTTGTTCTGTCAACTGCTTTACAAATATTCATTAATTTTCTTAAATCTTTGTGCAAGATAACTCTGCAAATTGTAAGTTTATTTAACTCGAACAATTTTTAGTAATTAACACATAATAATAATAATAATTAATTGATAATTTATATAGGTGTGATATAACATAAAATTAAATTATTTTTTAATACTTTTTAAAAGAGTCATACTGACGTGTAACATTTTATGAATTTTTTTGTTTTATAAATTAATTTCAAAAATTAATTCATGAAAAAATAATATTTTCACTAATTGTGAAATTGTTAACAAAGTAAACATATTTTAATAATTCGTTTAAATTATATTTATTTTATATTAAATTTTCGAAAATGATTGAAAATTGGGATAAATATGTTTATACTCTAATTTTGTGCGTAAATCATATGACATTTGTAAGTATATAAAAATTAAAATGCTCAGGTTAATTTCCAATAATTAATTATTTTTAACAGGCCATGTGTTTCACTGCAATAAGTCCAGTGATAACCGAAATGGTCGTCATATTGCAGACATCAACGCAATACATGACTTTGTTTACCACGTTCACATCAATTGGTTTTTTGCTTGGATCATTTTGTAAGTAAAAACGAATTAACTAAAAATTTGTCTAAATAAAAATCAATTAGTATAAAATAATTGTAAAAAATAACTTGCAAAATTTAAATATCCTATAAATCACACGTTTAGTTGGATTTCTAATCCAATACCTAAACAGACAATTAGTCTTAACGTCATTTCTAACATTTATGGCAATCGGAACTGCATTTATACCGCATTCCCCAAACCTGTACGTGCTATACAGCTGTGCGCTGTGCATAGGCTTGGGCGCGGGTGTAATCAATTGTATAATTAATGTTTGGCTACTTGAGATGTGGAAGGAGAAACGTCGATCAATACTACAAATACCGGGTTTAACATTTGGCCTTGGTACACTTCTAGCGTCATTAATAATAAAGCCGTATTTAAAAGAGAAACAACTGTTTCAGTCAAATAGCACCGACACTACGATATCGACTAATAGTTCGGAGACTATGTCTTATAGCGATGAAATAGCCGATGAAGAGGAGAGACGTTCGCTATTGAAAACTCCGTTTTATATATTGGGTGCTTTGGAATTAATTCGTACGTAAATTATTTGATTTACATTTGCTTGTTTTAATTTATTTCAAATTAAATTAACAGAATTAAGTAGCATGTCATTAAATATAAATTTTTAAGTTTAAATATTAGTTTTTTCAAATCTATTATATAAAAATTTAACTTGATGCATTAATTAAAATTGTGTAAAAACTAATACTTTATTTTATCTAGTACCAATTTCACTATGCATAATGTTTATTTTTAAACGTTACAATGCAATAAACTACAAACAAATAGCCTTGGAAGAATTTAAAGTTAAAGATATCAGCCAAATAAATAGCCAGCTAAATAATGACAAATTATTATTCGATAAACATCGAAAATATCGCACACTAGTTTTACTTCTATTTGCGAGCATGGTTGGTATATTCAACATAATTGAATCTTCCTACTACACTTTTGCGGTCACATACTTTCAATACATTCCACTCCAACTATCGGCAATCCAAGCGACAGAAACGCAGTCAGGCTTTGCGTTACCGTATACTGTGTTTAAAGGAATTCAGATATTTCTGGCGATTAAAGTGCGCTCAGAGTATACAATAGCTCTACACTTATGTATTTTGTCGATCGGCACCGTATGCCTGGCCTTTGCCGGCAATAATCTAACGCTGCTTTGGGTCGCAAATGTTATCATTGGTATTGGTGTTTCGGCTATATTGCAGTCGATATATGCATTTGTTGGCGCAAATATGATCATGACCGATTTTGTCGGCACTTTGCTTACTGTATTTTTAGCAGGTTTTAATATAGCTCCGCCCTATGTGATTGGTTTGTTTATTAAGAGATTTTCCGTAATATTTTTAATTTTTGTGTTTTCCGCTCTCGTTATTACAATTTTGTTGTTTATCTCAATTATGTTTCTAATTTGGCAAACTAAAAAGCTTAGTAATGTTAAAAATGCTCTGCTTGCAAATTAAATTTTGTAACTACACTAATTTAGATTTTAGCTTGTAACACTTAATTTTATTGTTATTTACTCTAATTTACGCCCTGTTATGTAGTCTGAAAAAATAAACTTTATATTTTAATAAAAGTGTTTCAAGTGGGCTTAAATTGCAAATTTATAACTATATAAAACTTAAATTGCAATAATATAAACTGTATTGCTTCAATTTGCAAACTTTGTGATAGTTTAATGTGTAGGCACAATTTTTAGTAATTGTTAAGTTACACTATATTAAACAAAAATAAATATTTTTTTAATTACAAGACTTAATAGAAAAATTATATTGATTGTTAAAAACCGTAAACATTGAAATTTTAAAACTGTAAAAAATTATTTATTAGGTTATTAGAAATTAATAAAATACAAAATTATGGCTTGTTAAAAAAAATTAATCTTTTGAAATCAACCTGGTCATTAAAATTAATTATATTATAATTATCATATTATTTACGCACAAAATTAGAGTAAAGACATATTTATCTCAAATTTAAAACATTTTAGAAAATTTTATCTAAAATAAATACAATTTAAACAATTAATAAAATATAAAGTTTACTTTTTTAATAATCTTAAAATTTGTGAAACATTAATTGTCGTGTATTATTTTTAAAATTATTGTATGCAAATTGCGGCATGATACAAAAATACATTAAATATTTTTATTAAATTTTACATTATTATGATTCTTTAATAAAGTATTAAGAAATTTAATTTTATGTTATATCACACTTATTAAAATTATCAATTAATTATTAGTTTATGTTAATTAGTAGAATTAGTTGAGAGCTAAATATACTTACAATTATCATATTTATCTTGCTCATGGTTTTAAGAAATTTCATTACTAGTGTTAAATCAGTTGAAAGAACTAAAGTTTATCTACGTAAATTTTGTATAATTGTAAATTTATCTTATTCATACATAATATTATTAATTAACACATGCTAATAGTTTATTGTTAAACTATATAAATGTGAGATAGCATAATTTTATCTATTTCTAAATACTTTTTTTATAACAATAATGACATAAACGATACGCGGCAAAATTCCGTTTTAACTGGTTAAAATATTTTTGTTTTTTAATATAATTAGCAAAAATAATATGTATACAAATATTATTGATATATTTATTTAAATAAGTTAAGGACATAATATTTTAAAATATTTAATAGATTATATAACTAAAATTAATTCATTAATCTAGAATAATTAAATACAAAATACATTAAATTAAATATTAATTCAAAAATTACATTAAAATTTTATTTAATTTAAATAAATATAAAATTTTAAAATATTATTTTTGCTGCTCATATTAAATTTAAGAAACATTTTAACCAGTTAAAACGGAATTATGTCGTGTTTAAAATGTATGTACTGTACTTATTTTATATTAATTATTTATATAATATCAATCAAGCGTAAACCCTTCAACTATGCTATATAACTTTCAATCAATATTTTTATGTAATTAATTGATAAATTGTATAAGTTGGATATAACATGACTTTATTAATTTCTCAATACTTTATTAAAGAGTCATAATGACATATAACTTTTTAAAAATTTTTAATGTTTGTTTTATTATATTGCAATTTACACAATTGTCAAGATTTAATCCAGAACAAATAATTTTTTACTGCAATATTTACAAGTAAAATTTTGAACAAAGTAAACCAATTTTAATTACCAAATTAATTATATTTATTTTAGACTAAATTTTTAAAAATGATTGAAAATTGGGATAAATATGTTTATACTATAATTTTGTGCTTAAATCAATTGACATTTGTAAGTATATACAAATTGAGATGACCAGGTTAATTTAATTAATTAATTTTTTAACAGGCCATGTGTTTCTCTGCAATGAGTCCGGTTTTTACCGAATTGGTCAACATATTGCAGACATCAACGCAATACTTGACTTTGTTTTCTACTATTTTATCAATTGGTTTCTTGCTTGCATCATTTTGTAAGTAAAATTAATTAACTAAAATTTAAATTAACATTAATTTAATTGTTTGTAATGTTTTGTAAAATTTAAAAATTATAATAATATTAATCGTACTTGTCACAACAGCGTAAACTACAAAATTTTATTATTAGTCTCGCTACGGTTTTATCTAGGTAACTCAATCTTTCTTTAGATAAAACTTACAAGTTAGATCTCAAATAAAAAGCATTTTTAAAATTCAATTTTACCTTTAAAGAACGGTTGAGTGAATGCGGTGACAGAGCGGTAATACAATATTTACAGTATATACTATACAACTATTTATGTGCATGTTATTTAATTAAAACTTTAAGTGTAATTTATTAATTTCTTACAAATTATATATTATTTACAAATTCTGTTTTGATATTTAGCTTGACACTAATAATAAAAAAGTTATTAAAAAAAAAACTACAGTTTGTAGTTGACGCTGTTTTGACACGTAAGAATAAATTTCTTTTAATTTTTAAATTATGGGCGCTTGCAACAATTCAAACTTTGAAACAATTTTGTAACATTTTAAAAATAACTTGTAAATTTAAGAAATCTTTAATATTACATTTTAGTAGGATTTCTGATCCGATACTTAAACAGACAATTAGTATTAACCGCATTTCTAACAATTATGGCAATCGGCGTTATATTTACACCACATTCGCCAAACATTTACGTGCTATACACCTGTGCGCTGTGTATAGGCTTTGGCACGGGTATACTCAATTGTATATATAATGTCTGGCTACTTGAGATGTGGAAGGAGACGGGACGAACAATATTACAAATACCGGGCTTTACATTTGCCCTTGGTATTCTTATAGCGCCACTTATAATAAAACCGTATTTAAGGGCAAAACAATCGTTTCAGTTGAATAGCACCGACACTACGGTATTGACTGATAATTCAGTGACTATGACTTACATCGATGACAGAGCCGATGAAGAGGAGAGACGTTCGCTATTGAAAACACCGTTTTATATATTGGGTGCTTTGGAATTGATTTGTACGTAAATTATTTGTTTTATATTTGCTTGTTTAATTTATTAAATTTGAATATTAATTGTTTAAAATCTATAATCGAAAAATATAATTAAAGTTAGTAACATAATTTTAAAAAATTAATATTTTATTTAATTCCATCTAGTTCCAATTTTACTAGGCATAATGTTTATTATTAAACGTTATAATGCAGCAAGCAGCAAACAACAAGAAATGAAAAAATCCCAAGTTGAAGTTATTAGTCAAACAAGTAGCCAAGCTAACAATGAACAATTATTATTCGATAAACATAAAAAATATCGTACACTAGTTTTAATTTTATTTGCAATCATCCTGGGCACTTTAAACATATACGAAACATCCTACTACACTTTTGCGGTCACATACTTCCAATACATTCCACTCCAAATGTCGGAAGTTAAAGCGACGGAAGCCCAGTTAGGCTTTGCTTTGCCGTATACTGTGTTTAGAGGAATACAGATATTTCTGGCGATTAAAGTGCGCTCAGAGTATACAATAGCAATACATTTAATCATTTTATCGATCGGAACCGTATGTCTGGCCTTTGCCGGCAATAATCTAACGCTGCTTTGGATCGCAAACGTTATTAATGGTATTGGCGTTTCACCTTTACAGCCGTCGCTTTTTGCGTTTGTTGGCGCAAATATGATCATGACAGATTTTATAGGCTCATTTCTTACTATATTTTTATCAAGCTTTATTATAGCTCCGCCTTTTATCATTGGTTTGTTTATTAAGCAGTTTTCGGCCGTATTTCTAATTATTGAGTTTTCTGCTCTCTTTATTAAAATACTCTTGTTTATCTTAATTATGCTTCTAATTTGGCGAACTAAAAAGCTTGATAATGTGAAAAATTCTCAACCTGTTAATTAAATTTTGTAAATACAATAATTTTTATTTTAGTTTGTTAAATTTGATTTTAGTGCTTACTTGGATTTAGGCCGAGTTGTTATTGTTAAGGCAAATAGATATTAGCAAATAATAATTAAATTTTGTCTAATAAGCAAAAATTACTAATTTATCATTTTAAAAACTTAATTTGCTTTTAAATAATCTATATTGTATTAGTTGGCAAATTTTATATTAATTCAAAGTGTATACAAAAAATTTTTATTGTCGAATTACATTATATGAAAAACAAATAATTATTATAAGTTGTGAGTGTTGTGCGTATGTGTAGAGCGAGGGATTGTATCTGTATTAGGTTTATGGAGATAGCACTTAAATGTCGAAATCGGCTTTCAATTACTGGCTCTAGACTTTCTAACAATGAACTAATTTATTGTGTCGACGGCAATTTAATTATTGATTATTATTTTTAATAACAATAATTAACAAATAAATTAATTTTTTGTATTATAGCCGCAACTGGGGGCGTTTAGGGGGGTTTTATTTTAATGTTTTTAATAAACTTAATATTAGAAAAATTAGATAATTTATTTTAAACATTTGAAATCTATATATAATTTTTATTTAATTTTAAATTACAGCTATATAAAAAAATGACAATTATATATAATTACTAAATTGTTTCTATAAAGTTACAATTTATAACTTATTAATAGAAACTGCAATTTTTTAGAATTAATTTATTAATAATATATATTTAATATTTTTATTGTATACTGTAACTTAAATCTAAATAAAAATTGTTTATAGAAGTTAAAGGATTTAATTAATACAGCTAATTTTTCAATTATTAAAAGCTCTGCAAATATTTAATCAAAAACCCCAAAACGCCCCCAGTTGCGGCTATAATTTAAAAATTTATTTTGTTTATAAGAAAATATAAATAAAGATAATAAATATTATGTAAACTTCCGTCGACACAATAAATTCACTCATAGTAAGCAGAGTAAGGCCCGAATGTACTCAATGTATTTGCATTCACGGTTTGGTCGCACATAAATGCACAGTCACACAACTTAATTAACGACAGATTTTGCCATTTCAATTTTTGCTTCTTAAAATTATTTTTACGTTTATAGTTTTTTAATTTTTTTTACAACAACAACTTATGAACTATATTGTAACTCAATTTAATAAAAATAAGATTCTTATTATAATTTGTATACAAATTTTATTACTATAATTATTTTAAATAAAATTAGTAAATAAATAAACTACAATAATTAATCTATTAAATAATTAAAATATACATTGTTAATTTTATTGTACTGTATTTATCAAACATAATTAAAATGCGTTGGCGGAAGATTTAAAAATGATAAAAGCATATGATATAATAGGAAAATGTGCAAAATTTTTTTTATAACTAAAACATTAAAAAAAGTTATACGCATTCAAAAATACAATATCATCTAACAGTTTTTAAAATTCAAAGTTAATTTACAAACAAAATAAAAGTGATATTTCAATTATTTTTTCACCGTCACATACATATATTAAAACAGAATTAATAATTAAATAAAATATTTATATAAACATTTTTTTTGTAACAGGAAATGATTGAAATACTTGAATACAATGTTAGAGATATTGGCATTGAGTTTTGCAAATTTTGTCTTATACTTTTTATTAGATACTATAAGTAATATTATTTAGAAAAAAATATGTATGTGACAGTGAAAAAATAATTGAAATATCACTTTTAGTTTGTTTGTAAATTAATTTTGAATTTTAAAAACTCTTAGATGATATTGTATTTTTTTAATGCGTATAACTTTTTTTTAATGTTTTAGTTAAAAAAAAACATTTTTGCACATTTTTTTATTATATCATATACTTTCATCATTATTAAGGCTGTGACAAAGTGGCTATTTTGTAGTCATGGTACCCTCCTAATCTCTAATTTTGTAGTCAAATATTTCAATCATGATTTAAATAATTTTTAAAAATAAGCACATTTTTCAATCTTCCGCCAACGCCTTTCTTATGGTTGGTACCATTTTAAATTATAATAATTAATTTTGTTTAACAGGTCAAGAGTTTCTTTGCAAATATAAAAATTTAATACAAACTTTATAATTATTTTATTTTTTATTTTACTGTAACTTCACAATAATCAAAAATTGTTTATATAATTAAATTTGTTGCAAAATATGACAAATAATTTAATACATTTCATAATTCGGCAAATTAAGTTAAAAAATACTTATTGACAAAATTTTATTAAAATTATATTTTACAGTAATTAGTATTTCCTAAAATCTATTTTACCGGAATCATCACACCTGAGGTTAAATTTTAGTTAATAATAAAATTAAATTTTATAAACTAAATTCAAAATTATTACAATAATTAGAGCATTTCTAACATTACCAAGCTTTTTAGTTTTACAAATTAAAAACATTATTTAGACATAACTGCGTCGTTTGCTATAATTGTTAGAAATGCTTTTAATAATTATTGTCTATTTAAGTATTAAATCAGAAATCTTACTGAAAATATAATTTTTAAAAATTTTTAAATTAGCAAGTTATTTTATAAATTATTTTTACTATGTTAAAATATATTAATTTGTTTTTTATAATAATGAATTTTATTTGGGCAATGTTCTAGCTAATTTGCTTACACTTACTTAAAAGAAGCAAGATGTGGTAAACAACTATTGAAAATGAGGTGAACAAAGTCATGTATTGCGTTGATGTTTTCAATATGTCGACCATATTGGTCATCACCGGACTTATTGCAGTAAAACACATAATTAGTTAGTAGAAAAATTTATTATTAAAAATAAACTTGCTTATTTCAATTTCTATATACTTACAATTGTTATGTGATTTATGCACAGAATTAAATTATAAACATATTTATCTTAATTTTAAACTTAATTTAATGTAAATATAATTTAAACAAATTAATAAAAAATTACGTTTTTAATAATTTTATAATAAGTGAAAAATTATTTGTCATATATTAAATTTTGAAAATATTGTGTGCAAATTGCGATATGATAAAAATCTTTAAAAATTTTTAACAAGTTTGATGTCATTATGACTTATTAATAAATTATTCAAAAATAATACTTACTGTATATAAATTATCAATTAACTATTAGTATGTGCTAATTAATAATATTAGTTGAAAGCTAAATATACTTACAATTATTATATTGATCTTGATCACAACTTTAAAAAAATTCATTACTATTTGTGAATCAGTTAAAATAATTAAAAATTATTTATGTAGATTTTAGCATATTAAGGGAATTAAGGGATATTTTAGCTGGAATGCTGATATAAAATGAAATACAATTTTAGGTTTTCCGGTAGAATTAAATTAAAATTTTGTTTAAACTTAACTGAATACATACATTGTAAATAATAGAGATAAAACAATATAATTCAAATAGCAAGCATTTAACTAAATATATCAAATCTATATTTAATCAAATCTATAATATATACTGTAATCTTAATTAAATATATAATCTTAATATTAACTAAATTGTGATATTTGATCTTTATATTAATTTTACACAAAATGTTTTTGTTATATTTATTTTAATAATAAAATTAAAATTATTGTATTTACAAAAATTTAATTATTAAATAGTTCATTTTTAACTTTATCAAGCTTTTTAGTTTGACAAATTAAAAGTATAATTGAGATAAACACCAAAATTGTAATAAAAAAAACACAAAATAGAAAAATTAGAAATATTCACAAAAATTGTTTAATAAACAAACCAATCACGTAGAGCTGTACTATTTCCAGGTAAAAATAACAATAAGCAAAGTGAATTAATTTATATAATTTAAATTAATAGTAATCTAACTTGATATTATGTATTCTAAAATATTTATATTAATATTATTTTATGTGAAAACATTTTTTCAAATATAAAAAATAAAGTTATTTAATAAATTAAATATAATTTTATTAATATTTATTTTATCAATCATTTTTACATTATTATTTATATTTTGTTATTAATTTAAATTATTTAATATAAAATTTTGCCAAATTAAGTCAGGAAAAATTATAATTAAAATTCTATATTTTTTGTTTAAAATAATTACTTAAAAATATTATTTAAAACTTTATTTTTGTGTTTAATAAATAAAATTAATATAAAATATAAAAATACTAACAGAATTTTTATTTGAGATAACTCAACACACATTAAAAGTTATTTTTAAAACATAATACATATTTAAAACATTTTAGAAAATATAATCTTTTGTATTCTTTTATTAACAAAAAAAATTTTTAATAACCTAGTTTCAAACAAATTTTCTATTGTGTATTTTTATATTAGTTTTATTTATTATACACAAATTTAATTTTTTAAATATTTATTTTAAGTAAAAAATATAAACAAAAAATATTTAAACTTTAAGTTATAAGTTTGAACTGAAGATAAAAAATAGCTTTTTTTATTTGTAGCATTGCAGAACTAATAAAACACAGAAATTGATGCAAAAAAATTAAATCACTTTATTATGATAATATCAAATATGCTAATGTTGAAAATAATAATGGGCTGATCAGCTAACATGTAAAAATTGTAATTTAATTTTATCTAAATTATAACTTTTAATGTTATTTCAATAAATGTTGTCTTTTGTCAAAAAAATGTTATTTTATTAAATATAACAAAATCTAAATTATATAACACTAAGTTTAATAAGTTTTTAAAATTATAATTTTATTATTAAATATATGTTAATAATTAAAGTATAAAAAATTAATTTAATTACAAAGTGTTTTTAAATAAAATTTTAATTTATATTTAATTTTTAAATTTTTGCGCAAATTTATTAACTAATAAGAAATATCTAACGTTTCGAACAATAATCTGTAAAATTGAAAAATTTAATTAATAACAAAATGTATTTATTTATTACCTGAAAAAAGACGGGAAATGTGAGTACAATAAGCGGTCCAATAGTTAAACCAATTTTCCGTTTACTCGACAATAGCTCAAAATATGACAAAACTTTGAGTTTAAATCTTTGAACCGATTGACCGCCACTTATACGCCATTGAAGTCGTGATAAAAGTTTTGCCGATTTATGTATTTTAAACGATAGAAAAGCGGCAAAAAATTGCAGAAATATAATAAGTATTGACATCATAAGCGTGCCACACCCAAAAAATAAACTCACATCGTAATTTAATTTTTCAAATAAGAATTGATGCAATACTAATAAATTTGACGGAATTATATTAAAAATAATAATAATAAATATTTTTGACCAAAACTTATTGTATTTGTTAAACACCAAAACAAACCGTTTGTTTTCATCAATAAATTTTTTTAAACTCAATATTAGTTTATGTTTTGTTAAATTTGACTTATTGTGCAACAAAACAATTTTGAATATTTTATTTATATGATCAAGTTTAATATTTAAATAATATATCATAATTATAACAGATATAGTTAGAAATATACTCACGTTACTAAAATAATAAAAACCTAAATATGTGAGGATTTGTGGCAATAATAAAACCAAAAATGTGTCGATTGTATAGAATTTGATTTGGATTTGAATTATAATCAAAACAAAAATTATTACTAAAATGTAATTTTTTAATAAAAATTTATTAATTTTATTGTATTAATTATTTGCATAGTATTAAAATTTTATTTTAAACTTACCAAAACTAAAAAAATAAACAATAAAAATATTATAAACAATCTTGGTGAAATATCTAAGCCTGTACAATAGAAAAATGTTTGTCATATTAATGCCAATAGTTTTGAGTTTAGCGCCGCCTCTAATCACTTCCAATACTACCGTCCATTTCATAGATTTTTTGGATTTATTTAAATAAATTTGTTTAAACATAAATGCGCCCATAATTGCATTTAAACTACACAAAAATCGGTTATAAACATCAATACCGCCCAAAAACTTTGGTAAATCATATAAAAAAATTTGAGTGTTATAATCTAACTTGCTGCAAAAAATAAATTTAATAGATTGAAAAATTAAGTTATAAAATATAAATTTATTAACTATAAATTGATATTTTTATAAATTGCAAATTTTGTTAATTTTATTTAAATAATAATTAATTAAAAAATTATTTACTGGTAAATAAAATATTGTTTTTATTGCTTTTAAGTTCATTTTATTTTTAAAACTGTTTCAATAATTTCATTATATATTAATACAATTGATGAATATATTAAAATGATAGCAAAAACATTTGTTACAAATTAATATTAATATAAAATTTTTATAAAATAAATTCTAATTAAAATAAAATTAATTATAAAATGACGTTTATATGTATTTTAATTATTGAATTTAGTTTATTTAAATATATATTAGATATTAGTTTAATATAATATTTTAATATTAAAAAAGATATTGTGAAATAAATTTTGCAATCGTTTTCAAAATTATTTTTTTAGTTTAAATTTATTTTATTGAAAAATGTTTGATCAAGTTAATTAAAACTTTTCTAGCATTAATTAAATTTTACATGAGAAAATAGCGCAAACAACAAATTTATGTTAAATTGTTTTTTATATTAAATTATTATTTAATACTTATAATTTTATTTTTCTAATTTATAAATACTAAAAATTTAATTTTTAATTCAAAAATAATTACTTAATATGATTTTAAAATGCAATTTGATATTACGCATAAAAATTATAAATTATAAATATTAATTCAAATTAATTAATTTATTTTAAATAAAACAATTTTTAATACTTTTATTTTATTTATATTTATTTATTCTATAAATATATTATTATATTAAATAAAATATAAACAAAACATGCTGAAAACAATAGTTTATCTTTTCAGTTAATAATTTTATAATTAATTAAAATAAATTTAGCATAGTATTTTAAAATGGTTAAATAGATTTATTTGAATAACTCCAAATACTCTATAAAATAGATAAAAGTTTTAAAAGTGATTAGAGGCGGCGCTAAACCCGCAAACAATGGCATTAATAATTTATCAATCCTATTATTTAAACTTAGATTTTTTACCAAGATTATTTTTAAATTTTTAACTGTTAATTAATTTATTATTTTTAAGTTTAAAACTGTAAATAATAAATTTTTAGAATTTTAATATATTTATTATGCTCTATATTTGAATTCTCTAACGCAGAGTTATTATCGGTAAGTTAGATATATCCTAGCTGCTCTGCTGTCTTGTGGTGCTTATTGTAAAATAGCACAAATGTATTTTGAGATTAAATTTGTTTTAAAATATTTTATTTTAAAATTGTTTCAAATAAATGTTTTTTTATTTTTTAAAAATAATGCTGTTTTCAAATTTTGTGATAAAAATTATTGTAGTAAAAATATTAAATAAATTTATTTAAAACATTTTTGTTTTAACACAATTGCACTTTTGTAAAATAAGCACCATTAGACAGAAGAGCAGCTAGGACATGTTCGAAATAAAAAATTATAGACATTGTTTTAGACACTAATATATATATACAGTATATATATGTTATATATTTTTAAATTTTATTTTTTACAATTTGAACAAATGTTTTGTTTTTTTCACAAAATTGTTGTCTTTCACCTTCCGCCGTAAATTTTTTATAAATATAATCTATAATTAAAGTACTTTAACTTTCAAAATATTTTGACCACAGGGCGCGTCACTTTGTCTAATGCACTTTCCAATTTTTTAAAAATATTTGATAAATTACTAAATTTAACAATATAATATTGATAATACTAAAATAAACTGTATTTGATGCATTAAAATAAAAAAAATTTATATATTAGATGACTCAGTACACATTTTACTGATTAATAATTAAAAAAATTTTAGTTTAGAATTATTAAAGCCAAAATAGTTTAAATTAAATATAATCCAAAAATAATTTGGAAATCTTATTTTATTTAAATAAATATAATAATTTTTAAATTTTATTCTAGTTAATCATAGTAGTATTATAACCAGGAAAAACAAATTATGCCAGGTAACTTTAATGTCATTATGACTCATTAAATAAGTATTCATAAATCACTAAAATTATGTTATATCACACTTATATAATTTAACAATAAATTATTATCATGTGTTCATTAATAATTTTGCAAGTATTAGAAATTTACAATTCGAATATATATCTTGCTCACGGAGTAAAAAATGTATTACTATTTTTTAAATTAGATTTAAAAAATAAAGATTATCTTCGGATGTTGTCCGTCAATCTGGTTATTAATTGTTTTTTGATTGTAATCAAAGCAGCCGGTCACAATCTATGGCGTATTTTACTTATTCGTATACCAATAAAAATGTTTCTAACAATATGTTTATATTACTGTATTTTAATATGTATATCAGAAATTCAGAAGGGGTGGGTCAGCCAAAATTTCCCCCTGATTTTGAAAATTGGGATTTATCTCTACTAGCATTTGGTCCGCGAAAAGATAACCCTTTCATCGACTTTTTGCCAGCAGCAAAACTAATTTATTAATTTAATTTACTTGATTATTAATTTTAACTAATTATTATAAAAAATTAATACAAATACGAATAAGTTTAAATTCAAAATCAGATAAATGCAGAACTTTATTTATAAATATTTTTTATTTATTATTGCATTAATAATGTATTAAAAATATTTAAAAAACTGTTTTTGTAAACTATATTTGTAATAACAATTAAAATATTAATATTAATTTGCAATAAAATTTTAATATATAGATTTACTATATTAATTATTAATTTACCTAGATCATTTGCTTATATAAAAATTAGATATGTAACTTATAAAAATTTTACTTTAAATTAAAATTAAATAATATTGTAAAAGGTTTTAAGGTAGTGTACGAAACCAAGTTAAATCCGTGAGCAAGATAAATATGATAATTGTAAGTAATTAAACTCTTAATTAATACTAATTACACATATTTTACTATTCACACGTTAGTATTTTATACTAGTGTGATATTATATAAGTAATACAAAAAGTTTTAAAACCATTTATATACCAATTAATATATGATTAAAATTTTGATATTATTTTATGTATTCTTTCTTAAATAATTTAAAATTAATTTTAAAATTTGTAGCTTATATTTTAAAATTTTAAATTTATTTTGATAGATTAAAAATATAAGTTTATAAAAATATTAAATTATATTAAATTTATATAAAGTTACGTTAAATTATTGTTATAACATTAAATAATCTCTTTAATTTAAAAAAAATTTCAATGACTAAATTTTAAGATAAATATTTTAAAATTTATGTTACTAATATAAAAAATTAATAAAATTATTTTAAATTTACCACGAGTATAATGTATATACCAAATATTTGGCTTAATTAAATTTAAATTATCATAATAATTTAATATAAATTAATTTATTTTATTTTATTAGTAAAATGACCTATTATTTAATAAATTTTATTAAAATTACATGGGTAAATAAAATATAAAATAAATATTTATATAAGAAACCAAAATACAATAAAAAAATTTATATTTAGTTTTTTAGTATTTGCTAGGTTCAAAACTTTTTGTATGATAATGATGTAACATATTATAAAATTAAATAATTTATGAATACTTTATTAGAGTCACAATGACATTTAACTTTTTTTTTATTTAAAATCTAATGTTTTTATATTATTCCGCAATTTGTACAATAAAATTTTTTAAAATGATTGAAAATTGGGATAAATATGTTTATACTTCAATTTTGTGCGTAAATCATATGACATTTGTAAGTATATAAAAATTAAAATGCTCAGGTTAATTTTTAATAATTAATATTTTTTTCCAACAGGCAATGTGTTTCACTGCAATAAGTCCGGTGTTGACCGAAATGGTCGACATATTGCAGACAACAACGCAATACATGACTTTGTTTACTACGTTTACATCAATTGGTTTTTTGCTTGGATCATTTTGTAAGTGAAAACTAATAAACTAAAACATTGTCCAAATAAAACCAATTAATATAAATTTTTTGCTAAAATTTTGTAACATAGCAAAAATGATTTAAAAAAAATAAATTGCAAATTAAAAAAATTTGTAAATTATATTTGTAGTTGGATTTCTAATTCAATATCTAAACCGACAATTAGTATTAACCGCATTTCTAACAATTATGGCAATCGGTACTACATTTATACCGCATTCACCAAATCTATACGTGCTTTATACCTGTGCACTATGCATAGGCCTGGGCGCGGGTATAATCAATTGTATAATTAATGTCTGGCTACTTGAGATGTGGAAGAAGAAAAGTCGAACAATACTACAAATACCGGGCTTTACATTTGGCCTTGGTACACTAATATCGCCACTTATAATAAAGCCGTATTTAAATAAGATTGAATCGTTTCAGTCGAATAGCACAGACACTACAGTATCGACTGATAGTTTGGTGACTATGACTTATAGCGATGACATAGACAATGAAGAGAAGAGACGTTATTTAAAAACACCGTTTTATATATTGGGTGCTATGGAATTGACTCGTACGTAAATTATTTGTTCTATATTTGCATGTTTAATTTGTTTCAATTTAAATTAACAAAAATTAAGTAACCATCTAAATATTAATTTTTTAAATTTAATAATGGAAAAATATAATTTGTAAATTTATTTAGAAGTTTTTAAAAAATTAATAATTTATCTAATTTAATCTAGTTCCAATTTTACTGAGCATAATGTTTATCTTTAAACGTTACAATGCAACAAACTACAAACAACAAACAAATGACCAAGCTAATAATGACAAATTATTATTCGATAAACATCGAAAATATCGTACAATAGTTTTAATTCTATTTGCGAGCATGGTCGGCATAATCAACATATACGAATCATCCTACTACACTTTTGCGGTCACATACATGCAATACATTCCGTTACAACTATCGGCAGCCAAAGCTACGGAAGCGCAGTTACTCTTTGCGTTACCTTATACTGTGTTTAGAGGAATTCAGATATTTCTGGCAATTAAAGTGCGTTCAGAGTATACAATAGGTATACACTTATTTATTTTGTCGATTGGCATTGTATTCCTGGCATTTGCCGGCAATAATCTAACGGTGCTTTGGGTCGCAAACGTTATTAATGGTATTGGCATTTCGGCTATAATGCAGTCGATCTTTGCGTTTGTTGGCGCAAAGATGATCATGACCGATTTTGTCGGTACTTTGCTTACTGTCTTTTTAGCTGGATGTAATATAGCCCCGCCCTATGTGATTGGTTTGTTTATTAAGCAGTTTTCGGCAATATT
This sequence comes from Belba bartosi, assembly GCA_034693685.1. NCBI lineage: Eukaryota > Metazoa > Arthropoda > Arachnida > Sarcoptiformes > Damaeidae > Belba > Belba bartosi. The sequence continues at coordinate 1,130 of JAQFXP010000303.1, read as the reverse complement.
TCTAATTTTTCTATTTTCTGCACTCGTTATTACAATTTTGTTGTTTATCTCAATTATGTTTCTAATTTGGCGAACTAATAAGCTTGGTAATGTTAAAAATGCTTTACTTGCTAATTAAATGTTGTAAATACAATATATTTTTTAATTTGTATTGATTTTATTATTAACTCTAATTTAGACCCTGTTGTTTTGGATCTGGCAAAATAAATAGTAGGAAATAAAGATACAAATTTAATTTTTAATAAAATATTATTAAATGATCACAACTTACAAATTTATAATTTTTTTAAAATTAAATTGCTATTAAATAAACTATATTAAGTCAATTGGCAAATTGTGTAATAATTTATAGTGTATAAATAATTTTGAATTTTTGTTAATTTACATAATATGAAAAACAAATTATTATTTATTGAATACATGTAAAACAAAAATGCAACTATGGAGGCCGGCAAAAAGTCAAATAGAGGTACCCTTTTGCGTGCCAAATGCTAGGAAATGTGAGGTAAATCTACATTTTCAAAATTAAGTAAAATTTTTGGCTGATCTCCCCTTCACAATGCCTGCTTATAAAACATTGCAAATGTTCCTGTCTTTATCCTAAATAGATAATAAAAACAAGTAAAAATATTTTGAATTTTAAAACATATAGCTCCGAGCAAAATTTATTCAAATAATTTTTCATTGTTAAAGTTTTAAAATTTAAAAATAGCAATCAAATTTTTAAATCAATTTTTTGCAATACAATATTATATATTAAATTTCTTTAACCTAATACAACTTTTAAGTTAAATGTTTAGCGCACTATATAAACTTCTAAAAGATCTAGATTTTATTTATAAGTTATTTATAATTAAAAAGCGGCGTTTTGTTAAGCATAGGGATTTTAGCTGAAATTTCACTAAAATGAATAAAATCATTATTCAAATATTATTAAGTAAAATAATAACTTTATATTGAACCCTATTGCATAGGTTCTACGAAAAAAGTATAAATTTTATGTAATTTTTAAACTCTTATTTTTTGCAATAAATTTTTGGCAAATTACTTATTAAACTTTTATTCACTTGTTTAACATATGTCTATATAATCAAAATCTAGAGTAAATTCAGAAATGTGCTTGTGCTTAC